>DWQX01002962.1:0-19602 GCA_018245475.1 Pharmacophagus antenor
ATATATATATATATATATATTGTTCCTTCCTTTACCTTTTTTTCATCGGTTATGGTCTAACATTTCTCCTCATTTTCACCTGATGTTAAGGGACAATTGAAGTAGATGGTGACGCGCGTTGGACCAGAAGACATCTTACTGTCACATGCATGACTGCCGGAACACAGGAATGCTGTAATGGCCGCAGATTGACATTGAGCGTGGTAGTTTACCGGACAGGTTTTAAAAACCCTACCACTCGGCTTCGATTAGGTGAAAACGTACTTTATTTTTAAAGCGCTAACTCTTAAAATATTTTCTTGTGCATCAGATTCAGTGAAAATTACGTTACATACAAACACACATCTAAAACGATGCACCTTAAAATACTATATCTTCGGCGAAACCGTTCTGGTAAACTTGCAAACCCCCTGGACGACTTGTGGTCTACTAATCGCGGAACCGATTTTGTCATCCTAAATCAAGAATAACGGTCTGCAAGAAGCATAAATCCGACAAACATAGGTGTAGCCTACCATCTTACGCTGTCTTCTGGGTGGGGAAATTTATTTATTTATTTTTAAAATCAAGCCTCTCCATGCAGGTGTATCAGTTAGTCCGGTGACTCAGAAATTTAAATCATTCTCCCCCCCCTTCACCCCCTCCCCGGTGGGAATAGAATATCAAAAAAAAATTTTAATAGATTCATATAATAAAAAGTTTCATTGGACTTTGAACTCCATTTCAAGCAGAGCTTCAAAAGGATATTAGTGTATACCTGTACCTCATAAAGAACACATCCTCCAAATGCATGTCTAAGATTAACGGTTTAGATCAGTCCGCCAGCGAATCAATGAGAGCTTTCAATTTTATAAGTATACATAACATAAAATATATATCAGTGAAATAGGAAAAAAAAAGTCTTGTCTGATAACTATTAATTTCGACAATAATAAAATAGTAACCGGTCACATTAATGATATAATTAACGCAGTGTCACGTTCGCAAACAAAAACCGTTCGATTGCTGCATTAAGGAAGTTTATTTTTATTACAAATAATCACAGTTCTCGGCATCGGAGCCGTTGATGCGCGACTGATTAAAATAAATAAAAAAAAAACACTCTCATATTTATTTTTGATCTGCGTAAAAGACGACGGAACGGTAGCGACGCATTTCGCCGCGAACAAAATATTGCACGAGATTGTGTAACATATGATTATACTCATAATGGCAACTTCTACAATATTAACTCTTTTTTAATTAAAATTGTATTTAAATTATCGAGAAAATTTATTGTTAAATCAATGCTGTCGCAGTTCTTAACGATGTGTTTTCCAATTTATCGTCGCAAATCTACCGAGAGTCGCATAATAGCAAATTATTCAATTCTCGAAATTGAATGTCAGCAATGGATCGACCAAGCAAAGCATGCTGATAAAAAACCTTAATGTTTTTAATATTATTTAAATCACAAAGATGTTTAAATTTAGATCTCGTTGAAAAACTAAAAGGATATATTATGCAATTTTTTTGATGATTTCCAAATTTTTCGTATGTCTAGTTATTATTATACATACGTAATTATATATAGACATCAATAGGAAATATTACCAGTTTAACGATGTTACGGTGTCGAAATAGATTTAAAACGAATTAAAGTTTTTAATCGATTCCATTTTTGAATAGGAAGTACGCTATAAAACTTTAATCATTAGAAGAAGAAAAAATATATAAAAAAAGATTACTCATTGTCCTCGATAGCGGCTTATATTATCTGTGAATACGTAAAGACAATTAAAAACAAAATTCACTAAACAATCAACTGTTTACGTTTATAACAATTAACTACCTCGAAAACGTTAACTAATACGTTAATTTAGTTTTAAATAAACAAACAAAATGACTGTTGTGTTAGTGTGAAATGAGGCAGTGGCTTAAATAAGGCCTTAAATAATCGAACATTTAAAGTTCGTTAACAAAGCGACATCTGCGTCACTCGCAAACAAATATATATCAATTTTTTGTTAACATACTATAAAGTGACGAGGGATTTTTTTATATGGAATATAGCTTTTTTTAAAAAAATAAGTTCATTATCAGCTTAGCATCTTAATTGAATTATTTATTGATTCCAAACTAGGTCAACCTGTATCTCTGGAATCACCTTTCAAATGAGTGTAGCTTACGAAACATACATCTACAATTCCTTTTTTCAATCTTAATGATGAAAAAAAAAAAATAAGCTACGACTAATTAACAAAGCAACGATAAGAAAGCAGTATACGTAATAATAAAAAGAAAGAATGAAATATTAAATCATCATCGGCATCAGCCGGCAGACGATCACGGCTGGATAGAAATAATAAATAGAAAATAATAAAATAAATAGACTGACATAGGAGGCTTCATCCTCCAGGGATCTCCACACGGATCGCTCCTGTGTTGCCCATATCTAGCGTCTTCCCGCGACCTTCACCAGATCGCCGGTCTAACTTGTGGGGGGGGGGCCTGCCTACCCTTATTCTACCATAACGTGGTCGCCACTCGAACACCTTGCAACTTCAACAGCCGTCATTAATAATTTTAGTGTTGACTATAATTATTAATTATTCTAGTATTCTAATATTGTTCCTATTGTGTGTCTGTGTGTTCTGCTTTTTTACAATGAACTTTTCGATCTATCTATCAATCCTTCAATCGTTAGAGCAACGTGCCCTGCCCAATGCCAATTAAGACTAATTGTCCTATCCTAGGCTGTTGGTTACTTTAGTTCTCCTACGAATTTCCTCATTTTTGATTTGATCACGTGAGATATTAAATGGAAATGTAAAATTTCCTATTGTATAAGTTATCACAATACCGAACATGTTAGTGAATATCCTAATAAGTTGTAAATTACATAAGGTAGCTAGCTCATACAAACATTGAGATAGTACAATTAAACTTAAAAAAAAATAAATCCTATTTTAATTTTAAACATAAAAAGAGTAATATATCGTTTATGAAAAATTATTATCAATGTTCCAAAAGCTGAACGTACTATTCTTGAATTATAGCCGAACATTCTCGATCGAGAGACTAAATGTAAATCAAGAACAGTTCAAACATCTCCAACGGTAACAACAATACCATAGACAAACACAAATAAACCTCTTTAACGTGGAAATTAAAAAGATCGTATACGATATTCAGTTAAATTATGCTGCACAGAAATATCTATACACACGTATAAAATACCAAGTCCTGACTGATTTACTGACCGACTGACCTATACACAGCCTAAACCGCCGATCTTAGACATACGATATTTTTTTTTTGTTTTGTGAATCCACTATGATAAGAGTTGAAATTCTACCGCAAGATAGGAGGGAGGGGTGGGGGTGTTTAATCAGATTTCAACTTTATTGTACTATACTGGACGAAGAAGTATATTGATATTTTTTTTTATTTATTTGTGTTTTTATACCTTACCTCATGATTTCATTATAAACTTTATTCAACGCCTATCAAAGCCAGCGCACGTGGACTGGTTAACGTATAATTGGAATTCATCCATTAAACAGTTGCACAACTGCATTGAACATATCACAACGTAGACATCGGGAATAATTTCAAAGATTTTATAACTCAAGTGCACCATTTAGTTGGCTCATGATGATCTATTTTTTTATTAAGTAACAAAATCTGGGCAGATCTACGCAAAGAGACGATTTAAAAATTATTTTAGTGTACTTATTATTTCTGCGTATTTCTTGTTAAGTATGGTATTATTTTATTTTATTTATCATTTTCTATTTACTAGGATGATAAACTTGGCATAATATACGAACAAAAAAATTGCAAAGAAAGTTTTGTGGGGGAGTCAAAAAATCGTTATCTTAACTAATTAATAATAAATGATAAACAATCATTACTAAACGTCTTCTTATTAAAATTCAGTAAATTATTATAAACAATATGCAATTTACTTATTGTACAAAAAACAACATTTAAATGTTGTTATGAATGTGCTGTCTCTTATATAAGTTCTGCTTGCGATTCAGTTGTGATTGAAATTTAATCAAAAAACAAGACGCGGTAAGTTTATTCTGCGTAGATCGGATCGTAATGTAATAATAAATAAAAAAATAACGTACATCACGATAACAATGACTTAAGAACACTGCCAACTCAGATCTTGCATGGCTGGTTATGTGTTAAAATAACACTCGAGCTCGATTTCACCTGATGCTAAGTGATAATGAAGCCGTAAATGGAAGTGTGTTTTCTCAGAATTTTTTTCTGGCTCTTAGAAAATAAATGAGAGAAAAAAAAATCGTGCTGTTAAATAGTTAACTCAAAATAAAGCTTTAATAAAATTACAATATTTTCGCAATTATTAGAAATCATTACAGACATTTTGTTATATACTTTTTACATATCATCGGTCTTCGAATAAAGCAAAAAATTAAGTGTGAACACCACCTAAGCTTTGTCACTTAATTAACAAAACGTCTCACTGTTTACTTAGTAATGCAAGTGTTGTAAATCGTTGTAAGCATTTATAAGATATTCCCCTAACCTATTAATACATTCTCACGGCTTCATTGTTAAAGTTATACTTGTTTAGATGCGTTATAGAAATAAGATTTTATTAATTGTAATACATAATGAAAGCCACATAGGCAACACATAATTTACTCACCCTTTTTTTTTTCGTTTTGGGTGAAATTATTTCAAATGTATTTCTACTTTCTTGAGGTAAGTCGGAGCTATGTAGAAATTTTACCCACTAGAACCCCCTAGGTGACATTCCTGAGCGTTTTTTATGAGTCTCCCCATTCGGAACACGAACGAGGCATGATGTCGTCATAAATGATTTTGTAATAATAGGTCATTTTGTAATTTATTGCAAACCGTATGAAATATATTTTCTAATCACTAATGTAATATTCATATCAGCCAAGACACGTCCACTGCAGGACAAAGGCCTCCCCCTGAAAACCGTTACTATGGCTGCTACCATGGCCAGGACTAGCGAGACGGCCGGGGACTGGGGGCTGGTTTTTTCTTGTGACACTCATTGGGGGGTTTTGCCATAATCGCCACGCTTGGCAGGCGGGTTGGCGATCGCAGTGATATGGTAGTGTTACATATACATGGGGGACATTGCTGCCCAACCCCTCATTTTCCCTTAGTCACCTTTTACGACACCCGCGGGAAGTGATGGGTTGGCACTATTCTAAGCCGGTGCCAAACGGCTTTATTGTAATATATAATATATACATTACATCATATATATATATAATGTAATATAATTTCAAAAAAATATTAATTGTTCTGTTACTGACTGCGTCCGTGACGTCATGGTTTACCCACTTGCCTTTTAACGCGAAGTCTGGATAGATGCAGGTTTATCCCCGCATTATATAACCCGCCTGACCAGCAGCCACCCTCGATGTCAATCTGCCACCATAACAACGTTGCTGCGTTCCGGCAGCCATACGTGTGAGAGCTAGAAGTATTCTGGACGAATACACATGACCATACCCGCCGCCATTGTCACTTAACATCAGGTGAAATCGAGGTGAAATGTTAACTAATAACCGATAAAAAAAAGACTACTGAAACGAAAAAAAAAGCATAAACTATTTACTTAGTTCATAAGAACTAATATAACATGTTTCTATTACAAAACTATATCGTATCATAGTGATCACGTAGTCAAACATACCAACGAGTTTTTTTTTTAATGAACGGGAAGTAGTTATACGGTTCGTAAAATGATTGTAGAACAAAAAGTTGTAGACAGGATGTTTGTAATGTTTTTTCGTCATAACAAAATGTCACCAATAATTCATTACGTAATGAACTTAAAAAATCTTTTCTATCTGTAGACATATGTGAACTTAATTTATAATTAAAGGATTTTTCCTTTAATTATAATTATTACTCTACGAAAGACTATACTCTGCGCCAAGGGCGAAAAGAAAAAAAAAGAATTGTCTATCTGTACATAATTACGCCGACTAAATATATCTCCAAAACTGTTCGATAGATTTTGACAGATATTTCCCTCACATACGGCCGATTTTAAAAGAATTAACGTAGCCTACCGTTATTAAAACTAAAACAATTGTGATTCTGCTAAAAATGTGGACGCAAGAACAACATAAGATTGTAAATAAAAACTTTTTTTACGATCAGTTATAATGGCGTCAGAACTTTAGCAATATTACTGGGTCCAATTATATATAACAGATGTAAGATAAATTTACGCTGTCAGGACATAATCGGCCAATAAAGTTACAAAGTTTGCCGTCTATAATCTTACTGTAAAATAAATAAAGTCAAATTGATTTATTAAATGCAGTTGTGACCCGAATCTGAACAAAGACGAATGTCGCGTGAGGTTTGCCTATTGTCTATGGTCGCACGCCACTGGCTATTAAATGGCCGTTCTTTACGAAGTTATCAGTCAATTGGCAAGGACCAAACGCAGGTTCTCAACGAACTAACAAAGTCATAACTATTATGGTACCTATTACTGTTTACCTTTTATCATCCGCTGAGTATTTAACTACACAGCAATTATTCAATAAACAAATTAAAAAAAAAAATGTTAAAACGTCAGGTGATTTGTAAAAAGACAGTGTTTATTAACAGAATATCTAATTTATTGTTTTGAACTTACAGCCTAATTAAAAGGTCTATGAATGTATTATTAACAACCATCATTTGTAATGTACGATTGTTTAATTAACAATTACTATTAATAAAGTCTCTAGACTTATTAATCTTTATAAGCTTCTTTACTAACTAGTAAATACAATGTATATATGTACGTTATTTGTTTTATTTATTACATAATATAAACTTATTCTATTAGCGTTAGTTACAACTCGAGTCTGATCGCTTTAAGGATTGTAAAATGTATGGAAGAAGAAAGGATTCTACTAATTATTAATGTAATCCTTTCGATTTCATCTTAAAACATTAATATGTTTTATGCATATGTCATTATTATGTCATATAATTTTATGTGATGCAAAGAGAAAACTAAAGTATTTTATAACTGAAGCACTTGCTAGTTAAAAAGACCATTGAATGAAGTTTAATTTTTTCTTTTGGCGGGAATCTTGATTGCATTTTTGTAATCAGTTATGGCCAAACAGTTGAACTCGGTTTCGCCTGATGATATGTGACAATGAAGCCGTAAATGGAGGAACGTATTCGCCCAGAATACTTCTGGCTTTCACATATATGACTAACGAAGCTCAGCAATGCTATTATATATAGCTAGCATGACGGATTCAAAAACCATACCAACACCCAGACTCCACTACTCCTGTAGCCCTGGAATCGAAACTAGGACCTCGGCATTAGAATGCAAGCGGTCGACCAAGTTTTGTTTATTATACGCGGAATTTTAATTATATTTTTAAAATATACATTATCTATTTAAATCCTTGTGTTCAGTAAATTAAATATTTAAGCGAACGACTTATTATTCATCGGTTTGTTAATCGATAAAACTAACCGATCAACCGGATACAAATCGATTTTAATAATACATAATGTCCACCGAGAAAACCTAGTGGCTGATCGATCATGTCCAGCAAATCTCGGTTCACCTTGAGCATTAGACTTTTGTGACAATGATGTATTTATTTACTTAGGAATTTCGTTTTGTTCCAATGTTAAAGGAAAACTGCAATATAACAATCAAGACTGACTTACTATCAATTTTTAAAGCTAATTTAAATATCGATTCCTATGTAATTAAAGATAATGTAATGGTCTAGCTCAATCGTTTTAAATAAAACCTTTTCACTTATTAGTTTTTATTCTTTGAAACTATTTTTTTCTGTTTATGTTGTTTTAATTTTAAAATATGTTACCTTTCTCTTCGTTTACATTTTTTTTACTACTCTTGGTATTTCATAAGTTTTAATTTGTTTGAAATAAATATAATTAAATTATTTTCAAAACTTTTGGTGCACAATCGTTATTGCCTTGGTACTAATGATTTTTTAATTTACTTTGTTTCAGAATAAGTCAAAATGTTTCAAGGAGGCATATTGGCGAGACTGCAAGATTACTACAAATGGTATGTGCTGGGTTTGGTGTCCGTGGGCTACATCCTCGGCGAACTTGGACATTATCTCATTGGTGAGTAGGACAACGCAAATGGATTTCTTTTTTTTTTTGTTCATTCTATGACTAATGTTTTAAGACCATGCTCTCCTGTCTTAGAAACTGAAATTGAATTATATCCTTTTTTTATAACAAAGTGACAAGAGTAACGTAATAGTCGCCTGATAATAAATAGATGAGTAATACACGCTAAATTAGAATAAGAAAGTCATTAAATTTGTTCATGGTAACTTTTTAGTTAGAAGTGAAAATTTGTTCAGAATTGTAGAGAAATCAATGTGTTAGTCGTAAAAAGTATTTAGTTTGTAACAATAATTTAAAAAATGATTATTTAATTTCACACATTGAACAAATGCTCTTAAATACTTCTTAGTTACAAAAAATAATACGTAAAGTATCCAATACAGACTGCACAATTTTTACCCTCAAGAATATGAATGATGTTATATAGCGAAGAAGTTTGTATACTAAATGCGATTAACAAAAAAACATTATTTTCCCTATGCAGCTGTCTACAAAATACAATTCACTTAACCATTACTAATATGCAACAGATAAAAAAACATTACTATTACCTTAACAATACCGGCATAAAAACAACTACAGCGTGCCTTACTCACTCCAATTAATTTAAAAAGAAAAAAGTTTCGCGCGTTTTTTTCCCGCCTTCAATTTAATCGACTTCGTTCACGGCCAGTGTCATGGCCGCCGTTGGCGGAATGTGCAACAATTGTCTGTGTCACCTTGAGATATGATTTATTGATTCTAAGTCGTTCAAATGAGTAGGATAAGATCGGTCACCCACAAGATCACAATATCGATAACGTAGGAAATGTCTTTTGCATTGTGAATTAAAATAGGCTTAGTTCCGATTAGAATTGATTAATACTGCTATCAGATTATTGATATTGGTTTTGAAGTATACATAAATCTTTATAAAAAAAATCATAGTGATTTGTCAGCATGCTTCACCTCAATTTTACGTGATGTTAAATGACAATAAACTCAAAGATGGAAATGTGTACTCGTTCAAAATACTACGGCTATAAGCTATTATAAGAGATAATATTAACAATGTGAGAGTTGTAATTAACCAGGCATCTTCGCAATAACTTCAAACTCCGAAGTCCACTGCTTATGTGGTCTCGGTATTGAAACTGCAACGTTCGTGTTACGAAGTAAGTGCCGCACCATAAAAGTAGTTAAACCTCAAACGTTAGTAGTGTTTGTACAAGTGGTACTGTGTTCCGGTGTTAAACGCGTTGATCAAAATCGGTGATATGACAGCCCTTAACAATTAATGTTCAATTATACGCTTACCCTTAACAATCGATAAACATTTGATACGCCTAACCTTAATAGCCGATGATTGAAGATGAAGATACGCCGACATTTAACAATTAAGGATCTTAGCAATTAAGGATAACAATTATTTTTTTTCAGGCACAACATCAAAAGTGACGGCAGACGATTTACATTATGGCGACAAATCTTGCATGCTGAACGCTACCCATTTGAAACTAAGTCAGCTGCCGGTCGTCTGCGAGAAGGTCAACTCCACCGAACTGTAAGTCTAATTCTGTTAAAAATTGGTGATTTCGCCCTTCAGCGAAACAAAGCTCGCACGTTGCGTACACTCGTTACACCCGAACACCCGGGCGCTTCTCGCCCGCGCGTATTGCCTCGCAGGCGAACAATACTCGCGGTAAGGGCCCGCGCCCCGGCTTCGACTCTCACGTAGCTCGCCACTTGTCAGTTAGGCTGATCGCGTGAACCGCTCGCTCGTTTACTGACTCTAGCCACGAAATCCCGAATGACACCAACAAAGACTAATGATGAATTTATTAATTTAATAAGCATATTGTAAATTCCTTTCTAACTATTAAGAAAAACTCACGAAAGCAGAGTTAATGATCAAGATTTCTTTTTTATCAACAATAGATTAACACGAACACAATTTCACGTGATGTTAAATGACAATGAAAACCTCAGAAGGTGAAGGGCTCTTGTTTATAATACTCTGCAGCTCAGATCTGTAAGGCTGACGGAACACAGCAATGCTGTAATAGTCAGACAAAGTTATAGACGAACATTTATTTGAGAACACACATTTTTTTACGTGTAAAGCTATGTACTGAAAACGAGATGATTAGCTGAGTACACACCATTTCAATTACCAGTTTATTTATACTTATATTTAATGTCAGTTCACAATGTGTTGTACACACATTGTGAACTGAAAATTAACTAAACTTCTCGATTTCTTTCTTTCCTTCTTCTTGTTTCTTTTAATAAATGTACAAAAAATTGCCTAAGAGTGCAAAGTACTTAAGATAAACATAACGTCTGTGTAAAAGACAGCATTTGTTGTGTAAAATTGCAATAGCACTGTTTTTCAGCCGCATTCAGTGCTGATGATTATAACGGTGGTAGTTAAGCAGCGAACCAAACCCCACCACTCATGCAGGTGACCCCGGAGTTGAAACAGAAATGTATGATTTATAAAGCATTCTTTGTGCCATGAGACAAAGATCATTAAAACCTATTGTCATCACCGTTTTAAAAGCTATTCGTTACAATTGAAGACGTTTTAATTAAGCCATGAACCATCTAAGAATCTAGATTGCAGACCGTGACAAACGCTAAAATAATAAGTCGTTTATTTAAATGTAAATTGGTTGCAATGAAATTGAAAGAACACTAGTTTTCATAAATAGATGACCTACTTAAACACTATTGTCACCTAATAACTTGACTGTCATTTCATTTATCTCATTTCGTTTTAACGTAAACGAGTCTATGAAAAATATATTTTTGATTCGAATAACCTATATATTTTTACATTTATTAAATCTTAAGGAAAATCATATCTCTGCATTGCATATCTAACAAATTCCTTTCAAAAGAGACAAAAAAAAAATATTTTTTAAAAATATTTGCTGTACGTCGTATTATGCAAAAAGTTCTGGTAGCATTTTTATCAAATTCGTTATTATGTAGCTGATCGGTTCGGTTAATATAAAAAATGAAAAATCCTTTAGAATTTTTATATAAATTGTGAAGAAACTTTTTCTCCAACCTATTATATCTGTTGTGACGCTTACGGTATTCCTCAAATGTGTAGGTAATGAAGAACGAAGATTGAAATTATTTTAATGAACTATTTTGTATTGGTTACTGGGTCTGATTAATTGCCGTTATTTAGCAAGAACGAATAAAAAAGTTACAAATTTCAAGATTTGAATTATAATGTTGCCAGTATAAAAATTATTGGCGTTCCGTTTTGCCGTAACAATATCTTTTACATAATCTTTTATTTTAATATCTATCTTCGAACGTCACCGCAGGCTGGTTTTCATATATATATATATATAAAACTGACTATATAATTAGCATTCAACTTAAAACGTGAGGATAATGATCACGTCGGTGTAATTATTTTTTATTATAGAATATCAGTACAATGTATAATTACGAAGATGCATCCGCCATTGATAATGTATTTTATAACAATTTCGAAATTCGAATGTCGTTATAAAGTATATTACGATTTAATAATTGATTATTTAATTTTTAAAATGACTTTATTTAAATTCACCTTATATGATTACCACTTTTTATTTGAAATGAAATGAATATTAGATATGAAAAATTTAAAAATGAAAATACTAATATAATATTTCACCATTCAGAATTTTCTTTGTACAAATACGACTAAAATTTTAAAGCTTATCAAATGGTGGTATAATATGCTGAATTTACCTTATATATGTCTGTACATATTACATTGCGCTTGTCCAGATATTAACTGGCTTCATGCCGCAGTGATTAACCCGCTAGCCTTGTATCGCAGAGGTCCTGGGTTTGATTCCCGGACCACAGTAGTAGTGAAGTCTGCATGGTAGTCAGATTTTTCAAATCTACCTGCCTAGCAGCAGCTATATCAATCTACCGCCACAACATCACTGTTGTGTTCCGACAGATATACGTGTGAGCCAGAAGTACTACACGCGCACATGCTTCACCATATGTGAGTGTCACTTAACATGTAGTGAAATTGTGGTTAAGTATTAGTCCATAACCGACAAAAAAAGATTTGTTAGCTAATTAGCTCAATAGATTCATTAGCTTTAGGACTCTTCAAACACGACTCTACAATATTAACATTGTATAATTTAAATTGTGGTTGGCTAAATGAATAAACGTAACAGTGATTAAACTAAACAGCTTTAAGAAAAATATGTTCGTCATCGTTTAAATTGATTTAGTTTTTAATGACAAATAGAAAAAACGGGTAGTATTAACTATCGAATTTATTCCTTCCGCAATCCAGTAGCGAAATAAATAAACATATTAAGATGCCTAAGCATTACATTAGGGTTTTTCAATTAATTACCAAAGCACTACAACGATTTTGGGTGGGATTTTAGGTATTTAATACACACTTTTGGTTTTTGATCTTTTAATCTCGATTCAATAATGATTTATTGTTTAATCAGCGTAACACAGAAATAGTCAAAATAATATCTCTACTAATCGTTAGATTATAACAATTATTAACTATTACTGATAATTTTAGTATGATAGCCAAAAAAATCATAAAGTCAAATATATAAAAATAAAATATGTAAGTGATTACAATTTTATTAATAATTATTAACAAGCACAAATCGTACATGAATGTGCAAGTATTTCAGAGAAGTTTCATCTATAAAAAATTTAAGAAAATTATTTTAGTACCCTGGTCCATATTTTTTTAATGTTTACTAATATTCTTTAGGTATATAAAACAGATAAAGTAACTTAATACTAGTCACAATAAAAAAAAATTAAAAATAATTGACAACGTCAAAACTCGCGCCATAACACTGGACAACGAAAACGAAATATGATTTGCCTTCAAACAGAAATAAAGCGATAATTTTTCTAATAATAATTAATGAATGTAAACATAGAGTAATACAATCCGTTTTAAAAGTCCGTCAATTAATTCAGGTTTTAACGAAGGGCGAGCAATTACAACCAGGGCCTTGAAATTGATTCCGTTTGCGACCTTCAAGTTATAACTCGCCCGCACAGCTGGATCTGGAAAATTACGCGTTTAATATAAACGTAATTACTACGGTGACCGTTTCAAAGCCCACCGGTGTCGCTTTTGCGCATTCGTTTGATGTCTGGTATCATTGTATTAACATAAAATCACGTATATTAAGGTCATGCTGTTATAATTGGATTAACAATCGATTATTCATATTGACAACTTCATAACCACTGCTTCGATTGAATATCATTATTGAAAATGTTGAAGTAACTAAATAAACGTGTGTATATTATGTAATGCAAATTCGAAAAGTAAACAAAGATATTTTAACCAAATTTGCGATAAATTGAATCTAAGTTTTGAAAAAATTTTGAAAAAAAAAGATTCTATTTTTAACAGAAATTATGAACATTTGTGAAATAAATTTATAATAATTTACCCGCTTTCAGTTTTGAAAATTAATTTAAACTTACGTTATTCTCTGGGGTAAGGACAAATCGTTTATATCGAATAAAATGTTAATCGTAACCAAAAGTGCTCATACTCAAGCCCCCCTCCCCTCTCCCTCCCTTCCTCATTCCCCCGACCACAGCCCAATGCAGCAGATCTTCCAATGAGTGACTCTTCCGCTCCGCAGCCCCATCGCTGCATCTACGTTGCTATGTTTCTGTTCTACCGGATAAGCTCCTCTTCATTCATGACATGAGCAGGCCAACACAACTAAGCATTTCGCCACAAAAAAGCAGGAACCAGTATGAAAGGGATATGATCAAAACTTGTGCCTAAAATTAAATCTACCGTCCATGTTACTTCTTACAAACATTAAAAAAACTAATAAACAGTCTCATAAAAAACTAACAATTGCATAGAGTAGCGTTACAGAAATGATAAATTTGCTCAATGCGGAAACGTGAACGAAAAAAAATAATAGATTTGTACTTTATGACAGCTAATGCTACATATTTCATTATGCTAATGAAATGTCGCGATGGACAATCTTGAAAATTCCTTGATCTCTATTATAAGTTGTTGGAATTTCATACGTGGTTATTTGTTAAACTGATTTAATTCGCGTAAATGTGCATCTATCAAATGTTCATACATTCAACCTTACTAAATCAAAAATTATGTGTTATATGTATCAGTTGGATTTCAAATTACTCATTTGAATCAGAGAGAAAGGGAAGAATGAAAGGGAAAGAGAAAGTAGAGATATATCTCATGCAACGACACATTTAAACGCTGTCGAGAAATGACTGAAAACGCTATTTCTAAATATATTCGTAATTCGGGGCGTATATTGATATGGATTTTATTATATAAATTCCATTTTATTATTTGGGGTTAGAAGAGTTTTGTTGAAATTCTGTAATTGACGCTCACATGGTTTGATTTCATAACTTAAGAATTATTTTTTTTGCAAAATTATACGACATGTTAAAATATTGCAACCGCCATAGCCTGAACAAAACGAAAGTCAATACTCCTATTGCAAAAGTAAAGCAACTAAGAAAATTGATTTTTCGATGAAATACTCAAGATTGTACATACATTTCTACAATATGCTGCAAGTCAATGCAGATAATTTAGCTATCAATTAATTTAAAGGTATTTTTAAATTCATCAAATAAGTATATGAGTATATTTTAAATAATACAAAATGAGGCAAATGGCCTGCGTCAATTATATATATTATCACAATGACGACAAACTCCAATGACTTACCTGCGTACTCTTGGCTAACACGTTTCACAATCGATAGCCGTATAGTCACTTAACATCATGTGACAATTAAAGTCAAGTGTTAGTTCATTGACGATATAAAAAATTCGGAATAATTCCAGCCGCCTTATTCTACCGTCGCAGTATTAAACCTCCCAGTGACCACGGCTAGAAGAATAAATTCGACGACTTTTTACATTTTTCAATACTTAAATTTTTTTTATTATTCTCCTCAACATAACACTCTTTAGCCGCCAATGTTTACCACATCGCAGAATTTTTTTAACTCGGTGCATTCGGTAAAGGACAACGTTAGATACTTTAGCTTTTAAAATATATGTAAACTCCTTCGTTATTTTCAGATGCGAGTCGCTCACACTGAACGGTACTAGGTACTGTGAGTGGGGCTACAATGGGCTAGGCATCGATTACCAGGTGCTGGCCGGCCCCGCTTTCATGGCCGTCTTCACTGTAGTTGGCGTCATCATTGGTGTAGTGGCTGATAAGTAAGCTTGTTCTACATAATATCTAAGTATTTTCCCGGACGCAGTAACAGCCTATCGCACGCTCCGCAGGATGGAGTTGAACACGTGCCTGGTCCAGATGCTCACGGGGCGCGGGGGATTCTCCTCATACTTACATAAATTTGAGTGTAAGGAGAGTCCCGCGTGCACATTTGATCCCGGAGTGGAGGCCGTGTCCCACTAGATCACTTTGCTGTCCCGTGTATGAAAAGGAACGGATTTAGTGTGAATTTTTATTAGAAATAAAAATAACTATAGATAACGTCGCCTCGTTAATTAGTGAAGACAGGGATAGAAAACTTTTTATTGGATACTGTAAGAAAGTTGTGAGACTATACAGAGAAATCAAAGTACATAAAATTAAGAAAGAGAGGGGCAACAATGTATAACAAATTGGAAAGTAGAGATAAGTAAATAATGTAATGTACTAGAATAAGGAAATTGTAACAATAAAAAGTACTATCTAACTCATTTAAAAGAGATGCGTACGAGAAGTATGTGGAATGTGGTATGCGAGATAATGGAAAGGTATGAAATAGAGAATTGAGAATGAAAGAGGAAATATGCTTGCGAGGCATAATTGTAAGAAAGTAATAAATGACAAAAAAAAGGCCCTGTCATATCTTAACAGGCAAGAACGAGATTATAGGAAAAATAAAAAAAAATATATCTATGTATACATATTTGATCCAAGTTCTAGTTTCTTTACTCGTGAATTTAGATCTTCGGCGACTTTATACATCTTCTGATTCGTGGGTTTTTTATGGCTCCCATTGTCCACTTTTAATATAAAAAAATTAACCATTATATTAAATAAATTAATTTCTGTGATTATATATACAGATAAGTGTTTGTATTTGCGAAATATGAAAAAAATCGTTTATTTATCATTACTTTAGTTTACCTATGGTACGAAATGTGGACAAATCGACCACAATAGGCATTTTTTTAATAAATATCACTATATAACCAAAACCTGCCTCCCTCCCAGAAACGAGATTTCCCTCCCCGTGCCATAAAAGCAACTGCTTTTGCATTTATTTTTTAATTACAAGCGAATTGTTATTTGTTATCTATTTACATACTGCTTTATCGCTTCAGGTATAACAGAGCTCGGATACTTTCCGCGTGCACTGTGGTCTTCGTAGTTGCGATCCTGTTAATGGGGACTGTAACGGAGTACTGGCACCTGGTGATACTGCGGATGCTGATGGCAGCCGGCGAGTCAGGCTGCAATCCCCTCGCCACCGGCATACTCACGGACCTGTTCCCGGAGCACCAGAGGGCGCTGGTGCTGTCGATCTTCAACTGGGGCATTTACGGTGGATACGGTATCGCGTTCCCCGTCGGGAGGTACATCCCCGATCTGAACGCGTGGGGTCTGGTGAGTTCAAATATAAACCTCTTCATCTTGAACACAACGCTGAAGCAACAATAGACGGACGTGACGCTTTATTTATGTTTTGATAAAATAATATGAGAAGAGTAGAAATTCAGGTGTAGCACTAGATAGGCGCATTATAAGTTTCGAACAAAGAACTAAAAAATTAACGTTCCAAATATGAATTGTTCTCCAGATTGTTCTAATTTAGTTTTTTATGTTGTCTTAATTATGGGTTACGCAAACAATTTTTGACGTCTGTTATACTATGTTATCTATATCCTCTAACCACTCTGTTTCAGAGCTGGAGGGTTTGTTACTACGGAGCCGGTATCGTGGGCGTGGTCATCGCGGCTCTAACATTCCTAACACTTCGCGAACCTGAGAGGACTACTATCGGTGAAGAAGGTAACGTCATATTCTTTATTATTATGGACTTATGACATCTTCCCTATTATTGTCAGTCGTTCACTCTATTTATTAGACGGTCGTGCTAGCAAATAAATTTTTAATCCCGAAATACAGCATGAAAAATTGCGCAAAAAAGCAACTGGTATGCTTGTTTATTTCACAATACTGGGCGACAGAAATAGACGATTTAATGATTATATTATTTCGAGTAAGTGTTAGCTATCAATAATGTGATTGGTTATTGGTGGTATGTAACTATGTAATAAATCATAGGTTCCCAACGGGGTGGTTCCACCCCCTAGTGAGCGGTGGGGCTTTTTGAGGGGGTGGCAGGGGGCTAAAGGCATGGAGGGGCATTATGACAGTCAAGGGAGTGGTCGCTGCGTACTTACTTAATAAGAAATTTAAGATACAAAATTTATAGTTAATATAGTAATATTAACTTCTTGTAAAGGGGCGATAGTGCATACAACGTTGGGAACTTGTATATTAAATTATTTGACCAGGCTTTTTCCGTTCTTATTGTTGCTTAATGCTAATTATCAAATTAGATGTCGTAACGATGTACTGGTCCTCTCCGTCCAGGTGCCGGACACTCGAAAGGAAGGGATGCGGCGCTGGAGTCTGGCAAGAAGGTGCCTCAAATCACCATCTGGCACGTCATCGCGCAACCTAGGGTTCTGCTGTTGTGCTTCGCCGCTTCTATCAGGCATTGCGGTATGCATTAGTACTTACTGTTTGTACTTCGTTAAAATCTGGTTAGCCATACGTGCCTTTTTTTAATTCTCGTTTCTCATTAGAAGTACTAGTAAGTTTCGAATGGCTTAGTGTAAAATATATCTATTTCTGGTATATTCCCTTATAGTAACAATTAAAAAAAAAGTATTTAATATCCGTGAATTTCTAATTTAATCGTAAGAATTAATAACACTAACACTAGATTTACCGGACCTGTTAGTTTGACCGATCAACCGTAGATAAAAAGTCCCGTATACTAATATGCATTTGACTTTTTCTTATATTCTATACATTTTGTTGCAAAACAGTAAAAATAAGAATACTATAATTCACAAAATTACTACAGACTGGAAAATAGAACCATTAAAATGTGTCGGTAAATCTCATGTTAAATAAACTTTCAACAGAAACTTTACACCTTATTGTTATTTCAAGACGTTTTTTAAAATTTGTACACGTATTAAGAATCAATGATAGCACAGTAATTTGTTAACTTCGTGATCTTAACCAAAATCATTCGAATATAATTTATTCTATTTAGAATTTGTTTCAACGCCATCTATGCTGTTATAATTGTACTATTTTTTGTACCTAAGCCAGAATAAAGCGCGCTTTTTGAATTATAATTCATAGTGAGTTTCTTTTTCACTCTCATGTCTCAACTCATTCATTCGTTCCATGCAATTAATCATTCGTTCATTCGCTGTCCGCGCGCAGGCGGAATGTGCTTCGCGTACAACGCGGACCTGTACTACCGCGACTACTTCCCCGACGTGGACCTCGGCTGGTGGCTGTTCGCCGTCACCGTGGGCATCGGCTCTGTGGGTGTCGTCGTCGGCGGCGTGGTGTCCGACAAGTGAGCTGCCACACACACATGCACGCACACGCACACGCGTTATCTCACAAATCAAATCATTCAAATAAGGCAACCGTGTTTCAATATCTATTAAGACGTGTAGTAGTTTTTGATTGCTTATTAATAATTAATGACTGGTAAAGTTGAGTCTAAATGATAGCAGGGTTTATCGAATCAGCATAGCTAGCTACTACCTGCAATATGTATCAGCCGCCATAACAGTATTGCTCTATTCCGCCATTCATACATGCGATAGATACGTATTCCGGGCAAACGCGCTTCACCACCAACGGTCTCATTGTCACTTAACATCACGTGAAAAGGTAGTCAAGTGTTGCCCATAACTGATAGAACAAAATAACAGCTACGCACAGTCCCTCGCGAAGAATTGTCAAAAGACTGTTTTGCAATAGATGGATGGTTTTTGATGTTCCCGTTGTTATCCCTTTTCACGACTTTTACAGCTTCATTGGTCACAGGGCTATTGATAAAAATATTCAACGGGTTGCTTTGCTTTCATAGGTTCGTGGCAAAGATGGGCGTGAGGTCGCGCGTGCTCGTGCTGGCGCTATCGCAGCTGATCGCCACTCTACCAGCGTTCGGCTCCGTCGTGTTCGGACCACTGTGGGCAATGATTACTCTGGCGTTTTCCTACTTCTTTGGTGAGTCATAAGTATCAGATATATATATATATCTAAACATTTGATTGAATTGAATATCTTTTCCTTTTACGCCACTAAACAAAAAAAAATAAATACAAATTAGACCCGAATTTTAGGATCTACAATGTCATATATATATATATATATAT
>DWQX01002963.1:0-19601 GCA_018245475.1 Pharmacophagus antenor
TGATCCAAAACATAGTTATAAACTATGCAGGGGATATTTAGAGCACAAAGAGACGGAAGGAGTTTTGAAAAACATGGAGTGGCCCGATCAGAGTCCGGATCTCAATCCGATAGAGCTTCTGTGGGAGGAGATGGATAGAAACGTCTATAGTCATTGTCAGACGTCAAAAGAAGACCTCTGGAGGACTTTACAAGAGAATTGGAACAATGTTTCACAAGAAACTATCAATAAACTAATAGTCGGGTTACCAATATTGGTCAAAAAAGTTATAAAAAGTAAGGGAAGATTTTTCGACAAAAAGTAATATGTTCTAATAGCTGAATGCTTTAATAGGTACATACGATTCTAAGACGAGGAAGAACTTTTAGAATAAACACATTCATACATAAATAAGAACTTTTCGGTATGGAGTTATTCCACGATTCGCCAACCACTAATCAAATATCTTAAGTTACATTCTACTACTTATTTTTTTTTATCTGTGTGGGCTAACAATAGACCTCAATTTCACCTGATGTTAAGTGACAATGAGGTTGTAGATGGTAAAGTTCGTTCGCCCAGAATACTTTTGGCTCTTACATGTAGAAATGTCGGAACATAAAAATGCTGTTATGGCGACAAATTGACATAGGGAGTAATAGCTAGTCAGGGGGTTTCGAAAAACCCTACCACCATTCAGTCCACTACTCGTATGACCCGGGATACTATATATGAAACTATTACAAGGCAATTGATAAACCACTACGCCACGGAGGCATTAAAAAAACAATTGACAATTACGACTTGATGTTGTATCTGTTGTTCTGAGATTGCACCGCCTTAGTTTTGCTCCGTTATGGGATATCGTCGCATTAAGAACCAAACCTAAAGTTTATGCCGGAGTCGTCTATACATCCATACATATAAATGAAATTGAAGTTTGTATAATATTAAAAATTTTTTTTAATACATTTCAACGTTTACATGCTATTAAAGCCGTAAAGGTAATTTAAAAAATGTTTTTGTTTGTGTATTCTTTCCGGGTAGTATAGATATAGGGGATAGGACTTTCAACACCAAGCTGTTGGAACAAGGATTAAGTAAGAAATTTTAAGAATCAGAGTATTTTAGGCGAGCGCGCTTCCCCATCATTATTTCTAGACATATGTCAATGGAGGTTGTTAGCCCATTGCTGTTGAAAAAAAAATCGCCCTTTCCTACCGCGATCCGACAAGCGGACTATGCATTCAATGATCTGATGGAGCAAATTACTCTTAAATTGAGTCTGTCCAAACAAAAGGTGTCCAATTTTCGGTATTTAGTTTCCGTGATATAAGCGGTTTTGTAAAGCTGGGTAAAAAATAGCTGTTCACTAATTAATTATTAATTAGTACCAATTATCTAACAGTTTCAGTAATAAGTGATTATAAACGATGTTTCTAATTACTAGAAACACGCGATTGGAATATTTTTTTTTATTTTAATCAATTATTAAAATAGCTTTATCTAAAATCAACTTATTTTTAGAGTTTCAACTTAAAATGTCTGTTAAAAAAATGTGCCAGTTTTTGAATGGATTTTTTAATCATTGTTTTCAAAAGACATTCTAGATATTGAATCTAGTCTTAATTCAATACATCAACTGGACTCTTTTGTGCTTGAACACCCATATCATCTAATCATAAACAATAGCTAATCACACTCAAAAGTTTGAAGAAATTGACACACTTCCTCAACAAACACAAACACTTTCTCACACGTTAACACTTCCTCAAGTACCAGACAGTCTCTTTAGGATTTGTGTGAATAGAGTTATTATATAATTAAATTACATACACAATGAGATATATCTCTGAGAAATATTAAATTTACTTACTACACTAGAATTATATAATATAAAAAGGTAATGTTTAAACACTGATGATTTGTAGTAAAAATAAATACAAAGTACCTAGCAGGATGAACCTTCCTCTATTACATTTCTTTCTGCCACTGGTAAGTCAAAGACTGAAGTCATTTATTCATATAAGGCTATCAACCACTTTGTACAGTCAAGTACCTTATGTTTATAGACAGTTCACTACATCAGCTTTTATAATAACATATAAACAGTACAATTTGTAATCTAAACACCTGTAGCTTCTGATATTAATTTTTAAATAATCTTTATTAAATAAAGTTCTAGTTAGGTTAATTTTTAACGTAATCCCATCATAGTATAACCATTTGCTGATGTTAAGTTCTTTTGATGTTCAACATTTTGTCAACAAATGGCTACAATAAAAAAATATTACGAGGCAAGGGAAAAAAAATTTTTTACCATTAACAATTTTCTAGCATATGAATACAATCACATTTTACGTTAAGCAGCACCATAATTTATTTACAAAATTTATTTTCACTTAATAAACACTAGTAATTTTTTTCAATATTTTACTGTGTTACTATACTAAACAATGTCCATTAAAGTTTCTATTATTATAAATTATTAACCCTCTATGGGCCTGTTTAACTTTCATGTAACATTTCAATATGTCACCATTTTACAAATAAATGCAAATTTATAGATTATTGTTACCTGAAAGTCACTTTATATCAATATATTGCAATAAAGAGTTTCAAACTGAACAAAGATGTTCTTTTATATAAATAGATTTATACCAGAGACAATTTTTTTCATTCAATTCGCCAAAACTTCCAAATAAATTCGACCCATAGAGGCTTAAAATATATCTTAGCATCTAAATAATAAAAAAAAATTGATCATAAACTAGTTAATGCTTATAGATAGATTTAACACAACATATTTGCAAACAAGTATTAGAAATATACACAAACTGGGCAGTCAAATTTAGAGTAGCACTAGTATTAAATTTTAAATAGGTTCTTAGTAAAAATATGTAATATAATTTTGAAAAATACAGACAGAATAAGACATCCTGTAAAAACTACATTGCTAACAGAACTGTATAGCTTTTCTGCTTGTACTTGAACCTGACAATTTAATTATGTTTTGTTTTATGGGCTTGTAATTAAAATCATAACAATTTTAAAGAGAACAAATTGTAGCAACAGGAAAATTTACTTCGATTTTAGCAAATCGAGTGATTTATATCATTAACATTAACTTTTTAATACTACTTTACTATAAGACGACTATATCATTATTATTTTTCCAACCCCAATGTAATATAAACCAACTTAATGAGAGAAAGATTAGTGATGGAATTGATGAAGTTAAGCTGTTAGTAAATCATACAATGCCAAGAGCCCCTTTTGTGATACAGAATGTTCAACGAGAAACTATTAATGGATAAAAGTTATGATCAACAGATATTTTGGTTGGGATTTTTTTTCTTATTTTATAGTATATTAGCTGAATATCACAGACATTGTCCTGAAGTGGACGGACGGTAGACATCAATTATTACCATAAAAATTGGTTGACGCTACAACGCCACCTGGCGACAAATTAAGACTTATACGATAATAAAAAAAAAATCATGAAAAGAGGCGTACGAGTTATGGTGATTTAAGTTAAGCTTTAAAAATATTTCGAAAAATGGTTGACAAAAATGTATATGTAAGATATATTAATAAAAAGTAAATAATTATTCTAACATAATGGGCAAAAGTGCAATAAATAGAATTAGTTGCTATTAAAATGCGCTCTATTATATTTACCGTTTGAACAGCATAATTCGGAGATTGAAGAAATCGACAAATGCCTCCAGTGACGATTACTTATTATGTACATGTCCTTGGTATAATATTATAGAATTTTCAACACCCATTCATTGAAACAAAATTAGTCGCGACACTACATTTTCATTATTCTATCACAGATTTTTAGATTCTGAAATTTATTCACTTCATTAAATTTTGAAGGCAATGGTGACGGAAAATGTTGAAGTCTCAAGTTTAATATGTTAACCTAATTGAATTCAGTACTGTCCTTATTGCTATTAATATCACGTTAAATGTTACAAACACATCCTTACGCTGACATAAACCATTTTAAATATTTGAGAACCACCACCTTTAGCCAGTGACTGATACTGATTCATTTCACTGATATCATAGACCACAGATAAATATCACTTCCTTTAGGTGACAATGATACAATCTGATTTATATATATTTTTCTGTATTCCTACACCAAATGTGCTCTCAAAATTATGCATTGATAATTAATCTATATTAATAAATATTGAACTTAAGCTCGTTAACCGTATATTAAACATGAAATCAAGTTTTGATACAGCTACATGTTAATTCAAAAAAAATCATCACATAACAAACACCACATAAATTACGTGTTATATTGTAATCGAAATCATCCAAAAATATAAATTATAAAGATTATTAATTAGCTAAAGAAATATAAATCAAGGACAGATTTAAAATTTAACCTTTGTTTTTAAGTGTAAAAAAAAAATTAAGTATTCAGAAAAATATGAAATGATTTTTGTTTCTTATGTGTGTTTATTAAAAACAGTTGTTTTTTTAATTAAGTATACATGTGGGAACTATTATATTTCAATGACATTTTACACTTAGTCATAGGCACTACTTTTTGTCATAGATGATATACTACTGTTACTTTGTATTAGCCGTTGTCAATATCTTATTTGCACTTAATCTTATTTGTTATTGAAGTGCATCTAATTAAAAATGTCTGACGATTGGACAAAATTTGGTGATGATCCTAGAATAATATGTAAATACGGCGCTGAATGCTATCAAAAAAATCCAGACCACCATAAAACCTACAAGCATCCACCTCAAAGATATCAGAAAAAAAATAAAATTGGTAAATATAAAAACGCACGAAAACAGCCTTATCAAAAAACCGATAGACCCTTAAATAAAATTGTCAATTCTAATGAAGCTACCAGTTTTAACGATAACCATCAGAGTCGTTGCCCGACACCCACAGAAAGTTGTAAAATAAATCTTAGTGAACCCCAAAAGATAGAGACAAACGAACAAGGTGGCTGTAATATTGACGTCCATACTGATCAAGAAAATTATGACGACAAAGATATTATTATACCAATAAGAGAAAATACTCAGTTTTATAAGACAGATGACAATATGAAATACAAAGAACTGTTTCTTGTTGAGATGCCTCAAGATTTTTTCCAATTTTATACATGTCTTAGTGAAGAAAAATCAGTCGAACAAGTTATGAGCAGTGTTAATTTACAGTTAATTGGACCTTTTGATTTGTTAATGGGAAAACTTCCAATATCAGAGAAGAAAGACTTATATTTAATACATTGGCGATTTTTCTATGATCCTCCAGAATTTCAGGTATTAACCTTATAAAACAACTTAGAAATTATCCGTCAGTCAAGTTAAATGGCTCAATTCAGTGGAAGATAACAAGTATTTTTTCTGCACTGGTTTCATGCTATTTATATTCCTCTTATTTATATTCCTATAAATACCTGCAAAAATTCTAGTAATCTAATCTACATGTATATTTTATTAAAGTTAATACATAACTATTAATTTTTGGTTACATATTCTTTTGTAATAATCCTGATAAATTTTCATATAATGTGATAACATAAAAATTATGAGAAATATACTTGTTTAATCTTTTTATTTCAAGGCTATATTAAAAAAGAAGGGAAAGAGTGAATTTCACATTGGATATTATAGAGATGATCCTTGCAGTAAACCAGCATTTTTAGCAAGTAATGACAGTGCAAAAGATTATCACATACAACCTATTGCTGAAAATATATTTGGTGCAGTTTAGTAAGCTACTATCTTATTTTTTAAAATGACAATGTTTTAATAATTTCACAATTGTTGTATTTCTTTCTATTATCACTAACCAGAGTTGAACATCTCATAATGAGCGAACTAATAGCCTCTTAACAAGTGATGTTTCTAATAATGAGCAGCAACGTGGATAGAAATTCCTGAATCATGCAATAGAACTCTCTGTGCTATTGCTACATCAGTATGTGTTTAGAACTTCATACTAACATTTTAATGTAGGTAGTATCACAAATTTTTCCAAATTTGTTTTTAGACATTATTTGTAGTTTTTTTTTATTTTAATTTAAACCCCCTTGAAATGTTTGTTATGAGAAGTAATTGTATAAAAATTCCTAAAGTAATTTTATAATAAATGACATAGGCCATATAAATTCAATATTATAACTTAACACTCATTTTATTTAATAAAAAAACATTAATTATTTCAGTTTCTACTTACAAAACGAGAAAAGGTCATCACCATTCTTGTCTATGCCTTGTCAAAAATTGATGGAAAAAATAAAAAAATGGGCCAATGAATACAATTACTCTCTTGACGGGTACAATATGAAAAAGAGATCACCTGTTGCTAGAACATTACATGGTGCTGGAATTGTAGTACCTTTTGACAAGAAAACTGAATTAGGGTACAGGCCTTTAGTTGAAAGCAATGGTAAGGGTGAAAATGATATTTGATTCAGGAACAATTTTTTGTCTGTGAAAACTATTTTTTTTTTGTGTTTAGTTACTAGTCCCCTGATATAAATTCAGGGACTTTATTATTCTTATTTTATTTATAGTCTAATTTATATTTTTTATTCTTTTGTTATGCTATGTTCTGATAATTTTGTTCTGTTTATTGGCATTTAGTCTGTTTTATTTCTTTTAATGGTTTTTCTTGTGATGATCTTACAGAATTTTACAAATTGGTCGCGTGTTTCTTTGTTTTCTATGAGGTCTTTTATGGTATTTAATTCTATATTTATTCCGGTTTTTATTTCTAGGTTGGTTCTTTCTCTGCTGTGTATTGGGCATTCTGTGATTAGGTGGATCATGTTTTCTTTAGCTGGATCACAGGCACATGCCGGATTGTCCTTGCACTTTTGTAACATCTTTGTAAGTATTCATCAAATCTACCATGCCCTGTGATCACCTGTGTAAGAATATGGTCTATATCTGTACCTCTAATTATTTTGTATGCATTGATGGCGTCTGGGAAAAATATCTCGGTGGTGGTGGCTGTTTCGTTTTCTTTGTACCCCTTATTCCATTTGTCAAGCAATTTCAGTCGTATCTGCCGCTTGACGAATGAAATGGGGCATTTACTGTAGTCTAGGGCTTTCTTTACTTTTAGGGCTGCTTCTTTAGCAAGTTGATCTGCTCTTTTGTTGCCCTCCTTGCCTGCATGGGCCTTGATCCAGTAGAGGCTTGTGGTTTTACCTGCTGCGATTTTTTATGAGATTTTTTCTCTGGCTTTTATCGCTGGGCGATGAAGGGAGATGCCTTCAGTTACTGACTCAAAGCAGATCTTGAGTCCCTGTAGATTTTGTAATTGTTTGCGCGGTCTTGTAGAGCTATTTCTATTGCCTCACAGAGTGCCAGCAGTTCTGCTTGGTAACCAGGACAGAAGTTATCAAGATTAAATTTCTTTCTATTGATCTCCTTATTGCCTTTCCATATTGTTAATGCTGCTCCAACTTTTCCTTCTATTTTACTTCCGTCTGTGTATATTATGACGTTTTCTTTATCTTGTTTGTTTGCTTCTGTAGTGTCTTCCAAGTGAGTAAACTGCAAGCTTCTCTGTGTGGCGGGATGTGCTAACATTATGAATTGTGCTTTTTCTTCGATACCTCAGTCATCTACTGTTTGCTGGGAGTATCCTCTTTTGATCTCATAAAGTGATGCTGCTTCACAGATTCTTATGCCTAGGGGGAACAACCCAGCCAATAGTAGAGCCGAGTTTAACCATACAGTCTTGTAGACCTTAATAATTTTCTGTACAAAACCGCATTGTACTGTGTTTAATTTTTGGCCGGTGACCATGCGATTGCTCCATACATGATTGTGTTCAATCACGGCGACATATATTGTCCTAATGATTTCAGGATTTAGGCCTCAATGGATTTTGGCTGTCTTCAATAGTTGTCTATAGATTTTTGGAGTTTGTGACAGGTGTTTCTGAAATGTCTATGGAAGGTCAGTCCTCAGTCTATTGTTAGTCCAAGTATCTTGATTTATTTTGAGAAGCCAATGCATCCCCTTCCCATGTTTAGGAGTGGGGAATCGTATTTTAGCTTATTGGTTATAAGCATCGCTTGTTTTTTAGGCGCGAACTTCAGTTTGTTCTTGATTCCCCACTTCATGACGTGGTCAAGTGCCGCATTGACTTTATTTTGTACTTCTATTGCATTATTTCCTGAAAAAACTAGGACAACGTCGTCCGCGAATGCCTGCGCATAGTCACCCTGGGCTTCCAGCTCCTTGACTAAAGGGTCCAGTATCAAGTTCCAAAAAATTGGGCCCCCAATGGAGCCCTGTACACATCCTTTATTGGTTATACGGCTATGTTCAGCTCCCGCATACCTGAGGTTGACTTTTCTGTTGCTGAAGTAGCTGTCAATTAGTCTTCTCAGGTTCGCTGTTCGTTGGTCTCTGCCACCCTACAGCGAATAGCTGGCCACCAAGCAATGTCGAGTGAGACTAAGACTATTAGTTTTTTGTCTCTTAGATTGGACTCTATGAGTGTCATCAGAACATATAGGAAGTCCTCAGTGCTCCGTTGCGGCAGGAAACCATATTGTTTGGGACTGATTAGAGGCACTGTATGGTACATGACGCTTCGGATGATTTTTTCAAGCATTTTTCCCAGCACCGGGAGTAAACCAATCGGTCGGAATGACTTAGGAGGGGTGTAGTCTTCGTTTCCCTGTTTCCTAAGCACCACCACCATTGCTTCTTTGTTGTTCTTTGAAAGTGCAAGGTGGAGGCATATATTAATCAGGGACAGGAAGAGTTCGCAATCCTGGGAGATGGTGGCCACGCAAATGTCTGTTGTGAGACCATCTCCACCTGGAGCTTTTTTAGTGCTGAAGCCGGATGAAGCTTTCACTAGCTCGTCTATTGTGAAGTCAGGATCACATGACTCGTCCTCCGATATTTTGTTTAGATCCAGTGCTCTTGTCCTTATGGCTGTGTGCTCTTCAGGAACTATTTTGGACCAGACTACCTATGTTATTTTAATAATTTATAGTAATAGTTGCCTTTCAACCTCTCATTTTTATTTATTATTTCTAGACATGGAAAACATGATAGAACAAGCAAATTTAACTCAAATTCTTTATTAAATATGATATGAACAGTCACTTTTAATCACAATATTTTAATTATTGTCTATTCAAACCGGAAACTCAAGGGGGTTTGTCTTTTTTGTGATAATACACAAAATATAAAAATACAGACTGTACAGTTTAAATTTTTCAGTATATTTTCAAATTTCCATAATATAATTTTTTTTTACTTTTATTTATTTCTGATTTATTACCTATTATTGCAGCAAATCTAAAAAAAATGTTTGCAAAATTAGAGTCATCTACCTCTCAAAGAGAAAAAGATGAGGTTCTGTCACAAATACAACCAGTAATAACATACGCAAGCATTGCAGTGGATGAATGTGATTTCGGAACAGGCTTAGAAATTGGCATAGATTTATTTTGCACAGGACTTAGAGAGTTGGAGGGGAATGCCGCTGCTTCTTTATGTTCAGCATATTCTTTACTGAACAGAGATGAATTCAGTAAAATTATACAGGTATTACTTAAATACTAATATAAACATACCAGTTGCAATAATTGTTAAAATTTTATTGACAAAATAAAAATGTTATATAAACATCCACATATTATTTCTTCTCCTGTACATCATTAGAAAATCAATTACTAGAAATTGCTAAAATACCTATGGTACCTTAAAGGGCAAGATCTCTTTCCATCATTTCAATAATTCATGCTAATAAAACGTAATTTTATTTAGTTATCCTTAATTTATGATAATTTCTAAAAAATCTTCATCATGTTTTTTACAATGTGTTTAATTTTGAATTAGGGAGCTCACACATCCTTTTAGGTCAAAAGCCCCAAATGATTAAAAAAATATGACTATTTCACAAAAGATGTTTCAGTGTATAATATACAATAAATTTACAAACTTATTTTATAAACTTGTTACTTATTAACTTTTTCTCATGTTTATCTTTACAGATCCATATACAACACAGACGGAAAGGTCCTGATATGTCAATTTTTAAGTAATTTGTATTATTTTCAGCCAACAAAAAACCATTTCCTATCACTAAACTTAATATTGACATGCAACAAATGTGTAAGTAAATAGGCAGGGTGGTTTTATAATTTTTTTTTAATATATGTAAACCATTAATAAAATAAATTGTCCATAGTACTAATCATCTTTTCATTCAATGAAACTGTATGATCACAATAAAGAAGAACAATTGGTTAACTCTATATAATTAGGTAATATGTATGTGAACTCCAAATTATTCTTTAGGTTTGTCAGCACCGCTTAAATGAAGAAACAATGTAACTGGGCAATGATCACTTCCAAAGACTGCAGCTCTGATAATGCTGTCACACAATGATGACAGCAATCTCTCTGATACAATAAAATAATCCAAACGCCTGGAAACAAAGATGCATATATATATATATATATATGTATATAAAAATGACCGGTATTGAATATACATTACATGCACATTATTGCATATATATAAGTAGCTCTTGGAGGTAGGAGTGGAGTGACATAATGCTTAAATTAAATAAAAAGTGAGCTGAATCAATTTTTGAAAATGGCTTCACTTGGCCTGGATACATAGTATGTAACAATTTAAAATTAAAAATATACTTTTGTTACAAGTCCTCCACATGCACTTTAGAATGATCAAATAATTCCTACACTGGATGCAAAAATGTAGTCTTCATTTTTGGAACCAGTACCTCCTGTGAAGAACCTGACAAAAATCTACTTTGTTTCTAATTTATAACTAACCTTATGAAAATAATTTAGAATATTGATAAGATCAAGTTCAAACTATCAATATTTGAAGTTTTAACCAGCAATAAGTCTCTTCACATGATGAAAGTACCCTCTGTTTCTTATCAAAGCATTATCTGTCCATTACACAATTATACAACTATAGCACCAGAAATTTTGTTTTTGTTACATTGAGACAGCACATTTTTTCTCTATTTAATATTTTACATGCATAATCGTTTTTTGTTTTGCATAAATTACATGCATGTAAATTTCAAAGTGAAACAGATGTCTAACAAAGTAATGTATACATACCATCCAACATTTTTAGCTCGACAGTTGGACATGTATGTCCAGAAGGTGTAAGCGTTGCCTCTATCCGGATACAAATGACGATATGTATCAACGAATCCCTCGCCCAGTAAATCTGTCATTCCTTGGCGTTCCTCATCTGTAAAGCCAGCGTTCTTTCGATTTGTTTTAGGATTAGCCAGATCTGTAAATTAGAGAGAATTTAGTTATTATTAATACAAAATCTATGTATTTTGAAAAATAATAGAAAATCTAATAGAATGACAACCTAAAACATCTTGAAAAGGAATGAGGAAGACCACACAATGATTATATGGATCATGATCATACAAACGAAAAAATGTGTCGTTTCAGATCAAACATAGTGCTATATGCAGGAAGACATATATGCTTCGCCGACAAAAGCATAGCTCAAATTGTTTCTACATCTTACAACCTTATAATCTGAATTTAGGTATTTTGTTGACTATATCACGAGGGAAACCTCTAAAGACACCTTGGCCGCCTACCTGGCGTAGTAATTTACTGCTTACCTTGAAACGCGGAGGTCCCAAGTTCAATTCCCAGACTACACTAGTCTGGATTGTAGTAGTTTTTCCAACCCGATTAGACAAGCTACCTCCTTTAATATTCATCTGCCAGTATTAATGTTCCAACAGAAAGAAATATTCTTGGCGAACACACTTCTCCATTGCCTCATTTTCACTTAATATCAGATGAAGTCAAGGCCAAATGTTAACTCATAAATGATAAAAAAGTACAATTGTATCAAATTACTGGTACAATACCACTTTATAGTTTCATTCTAATTTAGTTTATAATTTGGAGGTAAACCAAAAATTTGTTATCTATTATATATAACAAATGTCAAAAATATTTTATCAAAAAAGTTTATTTAAATCAAAAATTGATAAAGCATGTACGTAAAGTGGTATTTGATTCTGGAAGTCACCAAGAAAGTTTTAAAATCGACTGTTATGTCAATAAGCCAAAGAAGTCGTCGACCCAATCTTGTTTTAATTAAATAAAATTACATTAAATAATTAAGACATTTTATACCTGTTCTATGCAAAGAATTAAAAACGACTTACCTATTTCATTATGCGAAACATTCATATCGCCGCAAATAATTACAGGTTTTTTCTTATCAAGTGATTTAACATGTTTTCTAAACTCCTCGTTCCATTTAAGCCTTTTGGGCATGGTGATTAATTTACGCCCTGCGTTGGGCACGTATGTACAAACTAAATAGAACTGTTCATATTCTGCTGTGATAATGCGACCTTCACTATCTAATTCTTCATCTTGCAGTCCATATTGAACATTCATTGCTAATTGAGTAGTGTATATTCCTACACCAGCATAACCATCTTGTTCACTACATAACCAATAAGCGTGATAACCAGGCACAGTTGTTAAAGCCTTAGGCAATTTCTCTTTAGAGCACTTTATCTCTTGCAGACACAGTATGTCTGGCTTTTCATATTTCAGATAATCTAATCCACCTTTATCATTCCAAGCTCTTATACCGTCTACATTCCAGGTAGCAATTTTGAAGTTCCATTCTTTACCTTGACTCGTTTTTGAAGTACATGAGAAATCAATGTCTTCATAATTTGTAAATACTTTGTTTTTAGGTGGTGCTTTCTTTTTAGTGCCCTCATCTGCTTGAGCTGAAAATGTGTTTGACTTAGATCTTTAATAAATCATATTTGACTGTAACTATATGAATATTTTAAACTATATGAACATTTATTAATATTGTTAATAAATGTACCTATAGTTAGTTGGCACTGTGATACACACTGATTTTTAACTCTCACATTTTAATCTAAAAATTAAGTTTGAAAACTGCATGATTTCAATTATGTTTTTGTAAAAAAGTACCCATAAATCTGATGATGGAAACATAAACACCTATCCCACAATACTTTGTTATTTTATAAAACAATGATTATAACATAAAAATTAAATAAAAATATTGTTACAAAATATTACGGAACAAAACCAACCCATAGCATAACTTATAATATATAATGGTCAATAGTTAGTATATATGTCATAATCAATAGTTGTTTTAGCATCATTTCTGTTAACTCTATATAATAATACTTAAACTAAAAGTACTCATGCAATAACTTAGGAAAGAAATATAATAAAATAAATGCAGCAAAGCTATTTGAAAAAACATTTATTTGTCATAAAATAAAACACGCTTAATCATAATAGTAAAAACAAATATCCATAATTCAAATTTTAATTAACACTACTAATTACCCTTCTCTTCAATAGGCTTTCGCCTACGTTTGTTAGTGGTTTCACCAGTATCTTGTATGTCCTCTTCAGTCTCTGATGGCTTTATGGGCACATTCTTCTGTCCTCTTCTACCTCTAGCAGGTTTTGGTTCAGAGACCTTTTCCTCTGTTGCTTCTTCTTCCTTAGAGTCGCCTACAAATAAAATGTAGTAATTAATTGCACAATTTTTTTTTCTTAAAATAAATAAAACCTAAAAAATATTTTACTATACTACATCAAAACACAATACCTTACATAATGTTAACAGAATTCTGAATACTGTATTACCTATTTTGATATTTGCTCAAAGTATGTGATAATTTCTCTGTCTTCCATAATTTTTATTTGTTTTAGAGAAATGAGTAGAACATTAAGATGAAATGTTCACAATTAAAATAATAACATAACTATCCAAATATTAAAAATACAAACCTTTGCTCTTCTCATCTTTTTTAGCACCTTTACGTTTTTTGGGAATTTCTGGCTCTTCACTAATATTTTCATCAATTTCTCCTTGATGTTCTTTAGGCTGTGCTTTTTTACCTTGATTTTTTCTTCCTTTGACCTCCTTTTGTTTGGGTCCTTCTTTTACTACATCCTTATCTTCGGGGTTCTCTGATGTTTCATTTTCAATTTCAGGGGTTTTCTCTTTATTTGCTTTGATCTGCTTTTTCCTTCCTTTAGTAACTGGTTTTACCTCATCATGTAAATTTTCTGCTTTATCCTCTGTGTCTGAGTCATATTTAAGTTTTGATGGTGCTTTTCTAGTTCTGCCTCGTCCACTAGACTTTGGCTTTTCCTCTACAATATCCTGCTTTTCAAATTCATCATTTTCTTGACTATCCACTTTCTTCCCCTTTCCTACTTCCTTCGATTTATTTTGAACAGTTTCTTTTTTGCTTTGTTTTTTACGTCCTCTGCCAGTTATTTCCTTATGTTCTCCTGTATGTCCATTTGTTTCACTTTTGTCATCTTCCAATTCGGTTTCAACAACAAGGGCCTCATCAATTTCTAGAGCTGACTTGTCCCCATTTGTCTGCTCATCTGTAACTTTATTTCTTTTCGTCTTTTTAGCTGGAGGACCTTCATTTGTATCATTTATCTGGTTATCTGCATTTGCCATTTTTTTGCCTCTTTTTGTATTTTTTTCTGTAACAACTGATTTTTCATCTAATTCCATTTCAGTTGATTCTGTATCAGCAACTTGTTTTCCTTTCCTTCCTTTCTTTGTATTTTCTGTTACCTTAACATCAGCTGTTTTCTGAAATTTTTATATTATTCATCATTTTCAAGAAGAAATAATCTCTTCCTTTAATTTTATTATAAATATTATTTGTTTTAAAGAAATAGTTATTCATAGTCATACACTCTGCAAGAACTATAATTTTTAAACAATAGTTATAAAAATAAACATAAAAAATGTTAAGTCATGTTCAAAATGTATTAAGTATAGGTAAATCATAACTTATTTAGGTAATAATAGAATATTATTTAATTAAATTAACAAATTATTATTGCATGCAAACCTATGAGACAGTTATATATAATTAAAGTACCAAAAAAAACTCTATGACCATTGTCGTAAATCTTGATAATAAATCATATTTCAATTCTAATTAAATATAAAGAAAAACATGTTAACACATTAAATAAATCCAAATGGCAATAAATCAAAACGATCCCATCCAATTTAGATAACTTTCATAGCAGTTACAGCCCTTTTATTCAACTGCGTAGTTTGACATTTAAATACAAGTTTTGCGACTTTTCTAGTTGTATACAGTCATATACGTTATTTTTTGTACCGTAAACGAGTAATATATAGTTTCGTGATATATATTTGTCTTATCACATAAATGCGCCATTTTACTACTAATATTAACGTACAATGCCAACATACTTTTAAGCACGCGGTAAACCAAAGAGTTTATGAAATAAAGATTATATGAAATAAAACTACTAATTATTTAAATACCGATGAAAATATATTAGAACTGTTTCGAAGCGCTATTTTATAAGTATTAATGAAAAGTATATTAACCCCAAAATATTGAGAACATTATTATAAATATGGATCAGTTTATGTATGATTATAGTATGTTACAAATGTTTACAGAATTTTAAGCGAAATTTAACTTACCTTGCCTTTAGCTGATCTTGGCGCCATTTTTAAAAAGTAATTATTTGTAGTTATTGTTGTATAAAATCTGAAAAACAAACGCTCAAAGCTAGCGCGTCTTTAAAAATGGGTGGCGAACGAGCGAACTTTCCGGTAAAATGACAATGACAAGCGTTACTGATGGCGCCAATTTTTTTGTAAATCATCTTTTTTTAGACAACATAGATAAAGGAAATACGGACGGTTACGCCAAATTCGTTCAAAATTAATTGTGTTAGTTACATGCGAATATCAAATTAGGAATAAGAAGCGATAAAAAAATCTTGGGTTCTTAGTTGATAAATAGAATTACTTGATTTTTTCTAGATGTTCTGCGATGAGTTTTATTTAAAATGATAACCCGTGAAAATAAAATTTGCCTAAAATATTTAACAATGTCCAAAAAAAATATATAAAGAAAAATTTTATTTTCATGTATGTCCTTTGAGATAATAAAATGTAATACAAATATTAAATATTTATGATTTAAATGCTACAAAACAAATCACCACAAAGATACTCTTTATTAAAGAAACATATTCTTTGACTTTAAACATACATGGATTGTTACTTTATATCTTATATGTATTAGTAAACTTTGTTTTGATAACGTTAGTTCCTAATAATATATTACAAATGTACACTAACGTACAGCAGGATTTTTTTTCACATATTCTACAATTTTGTCAATAAAACTGATTACAAAATTAAAACTTGTGTAAAACATTTGATATTTTTTTTATAATTTCGTAATATTTACATACTGATTTACAATTTTTTAGTGTAGAAGACACACGTATTCAACGTGTTGATACATAATAATAGATATAACATTATATTACAGGTAGATTATAAGTATCGACGGAAAATTAATAATTTTTGATTATAGTGTAAGTGTTTTTCGTTTGTTAAGTAATAATAATACTCACAATAATGTCATTTTAAGAAACGTTGATGAATTATTATTATCGGAGCGTCTGGTCTTATATTAGCATTTTAAAGTACGTGTGTACCCACCATGAACGTATAATGAAAGCAGAATTGAGCACTCGCTGCTAATGAATAAGTCGAGCGAGATATCTACAAAGAAGGTTGTTAGTCTCTTTCTATTCTGTACTCTCTTCAAGTGCTCGACTGCCCCGTCTCCATTATACCAGCCTTCCTTTCGAATCGCACCTTTCGTTATCGCGCTGGCAGCGCACTGTCGTCGAGCTGCCACATCAGAGCCGGAGTTCCCCACGGATCCTGCCTCTCCCCCTCCTCTTCGCGCTGTACACCAACGACATACCCTAGGACCCTGCTGTCAATCACGCGCTTTTCGAGGATGACACCGCCCTCTTCGTCACGTGCAATAGACTTCCCAGGCTGGTGCAGACCCTGCAGACGGCGACCGGGCGCCTTGGCGCCTGGTTTCATTCCTGGAGGATCGACATCAACCTGGCGAAGAGCGAAGGCCTGCATTTCACCCATACCCGCCCATCTCGCAACAGGAAAGCTTCTCGCTTCCTCACCCCGGGAGAAATCTCCCTCTTCGGCCACGTCATTCCCTGGAAGGACACGGTCAAATAACTCGGCGTCACTTTAGACCGCCGCCTTACATTCTCAGCCCACGCCCGCAGAATCAGAAGTAAGGCGGCCTCAGTGTTAGGCCCCTTACATCCCCTGATATGCAAAAGGAGCAAGATTTCTCTTCGCCACAAAGTGCTGCTCTATAAGACTTGCGTTCGGGCTATCCTGACCTACGCGAGTGTTGTGTTCATACACTGGCACGATATCGTCAAGACCCTGCAGGTCCTCCTGAATCGTTTCATCCGGCTACCAGGGCGGAGTGATACCAGAGGAACATAGACCTGCACAGTGACCTTCACCTTCCCACGAATGAACAGTTCATCGATGACTGTGCTCTCATTCACTTCGATGTAGGTATGCACCACCCCAATAAATTGATCGTTACGTTATATATAGTCGACTATGTGCCGAATCCAAATCTACGCTTATCCAAGCGTCGTCCGCGTAATATGTTAGTTATCTCGATACAAAGGTCGGGTCAGACAGAGAAAATATTCAAACTATCAATCAACTCGATGCCCAACACCACATGCACCAAAAATACCAGTCACCAACACACCTCAATTGTCGCCCGTCTCGCTCGCGGACGAGCGAGACGTAAACAAAACTCGCACACCGCGTACACTAGATACACCCGAATACCCGGGTGCTTCTCGCGCCCGCGTATTACGTCACAGACGAACGATAGTCGCGGATAGGGCCCGCGCCCTGACTTCGACTATCACGTAGCTCACCACTTGACAGTTAGACTAAGCTAGCTTCTCTGTCCAGAGTAATGTAGTGGGAGAGCTCACGGATAACCGGATCCCCTGATCCAGTTTCGATGAAGCTGTAATAGTAGCCAAAAAGACTAACAGCGCAAACTTCACCGAACCCAGCAACAGCAGCCCTTTCTATTACGGTAACCATGATGTTACTTGGATCAAAGAATTAGTATAAAAACTTTTGAAACCTGAAAAATTAAAACGATATCGAGATAGGTAACACCTAATAGAATATACTAAACAATTTTATATAATATTAGAAGCCCACATAAGGAAATCGTATTCAATACAAGCAGTCTAGCTGTCTTCTACGTTAATATTTTATAGCTTGCCAGCGTATTCGCTATTATGTCGCAACAGTTTAGTATGTAAATAAAATTATCGAAACCTAACATTCGTTTGTGTCTTTCTTCGCTTGTATGACACAATTTTAGCCTTTCTGTTAATCCAAGCTGTTGTAAAAAACTTAAAAGATTTTTTGAGATTGAATAATAAAGTAATCAACTACATGGCTCGCAATTTGAAAAAAGAAGTTATGTGAGATGTAAGAAGTTACGTACAAACTTTTTATTTATAATATTATAATGGAACTTAAATGAATGAAATTTTATGTTTTTTTTTTATATTATATATTGCTAAATAAAATTATTCTATGTAAAAAGCTGTGTGGGCAGCTGTTATTAAGCATATTAAAAGTAGTTCTGAAAGAAAACAGAGGAATTCCTGAATACCAGTTTGGCTTCAGAGAAAGTCAAATGTGGAGCAAGTACACAGAGTGGTTCAAAAAATCAGACAATCGTTTGAAAAGAAAAAATTCTAATCAACTGTATTCTTAGACATACAGCAGGCATTTGATGTCGTTTGGCACTTTTACAAGTTAAGAAACCTCCTTCCAAACTCCTTTTACATAGTCTTGAGCTCATACGTCTTGGTCTTGAATCGTAAATTTCAAGTCAAAGTCAACGAACAGCTGTCGGCACTATTATACACAAAAGCTTCTGTACCACAAGGCTCGTTGACTTACAAAATACAAATGATGTAGTTACAGCTACTTCTGGTGATGATACCGCATGCTTAGCAAGTAACAAGGACCCTCTTAAAGCAACGCATAAGGTATGAATACAAATAAATAAAATTGATCAATCAATCAATAGAAAAAAAATGGAGAATAATACGCGACAAGGTTTGGTTTTCAAAGTCTCTGCTCAAGGGTTCAGGCACTACATTGTCAGAATTAATAATCGAGACATGAAGCGTTCATGGCTGCTCGTGAGAAATTGGGCATCGCGAACTGCTGGACATGTGAAGGGTGCGTTTATGCTGTGACGTACGATGGTGCACGTCTCCGTTTCTTCTCCTTAAGCGACGTCTCTAAAGTTCAACCGCAATCTGCATCTACCAAAGATGTACCAATCAAGCAAGCGACGGTAAAATTCAGACGTACCGCTGCCTTTAAAAAGTAATTAGGTGCTATCTTATTTCATACACAATTACGTGTATACTTAAGTCACACCAATTCCTTATTTTTTTTTTTTTTTTCTACAGAATATGTCTAAAACCGCTATTGCACTACTTTCCAAACTTTTATATAGATTGTTTATAGAATCTAATGCAAACAGATAACGAGAGGTAGATATCGAACTTTTAATTTATAAATGTCATTTTTGTTAACAAGCGGTAGTCGGAGATAATTATGTTTG
>DWQX01002964.1:0-19596 GCA_018245475.1 Pharmacophagus antenor
ATATATATATATAAATATTACCAACTATGCAGGTTATATACTAAGTTTAAACGTATAAACGTCTACAAATTTTCTTATTCTATAAATAGAGGGAATTGATTTTATGTAATCGTATAAACAATGAGGATTATTTTACATGCATAATTATTGTTATTTATGAATGTACAAAAATATTGCCTGCTTGTGTACCCTTTTCAAGGCTGGTTTTACTGTAACTTAAAAAATTATCATAAAACCTACAATATTTACTTTGCTTTTACCTTAGTACCATTAGTAACTCGTCTTTCTTGAGACGCAATATAAGAAAATTTCAGAAAAACTTTTTCTTTTTGATAATAACAATAAAAAATTAGTTACATCACAGAATGCAAAGAAAATATATGTAAATAAAATAGAATGGTATATTCTAATCGAAATTTTTTTTTTTTGATCTAGTCATTGTCATTCGATGAAAAAAACTTCATTCCAAGAAAATACTCTTGTTCATGACAAGTTATTAAAAATTATCCGACTCACAGAAAACACGAATTATTAGTGCTGATTTACTTTCTTTAAATTAAAGTTAAATTTAGGTAAACGCGCTGTTAACAGTTTTGTTGAAATTTGTTCTACTATAATAACAATAGGAAATAGTACTCAAATGGTGAGACTGAAGTATTTAAATTGGAATTAGAGGAATGATGGACATTGCCATAAAGACAATAGAGATAACGTCAGTTCTTTGTGATGGTTATGTGACTACTGATATGGACTGTATTTCCTTTTACTTTTGTTTTTTATGTCCTAAGCTCGACCTCATGACCATGTTAACGTAGTACAAAAATCACAATTGATGTAATCGTTCCATCCACGCCGCTTGCTTTCAGGTGCTAAGGACACTCGATATAACTTAAAACTGTAATGGTTTATCTAATTTAAGTGATGCCAAGAATAGTAAAGTAATTCATTATCTAAATATTTCTTGGAATTATGTAACTAATGAGGATGTCAAATTATGTGATGTGTAAAGTATGTAAATAAAAACATTTACGAAAAATATAAAGTATTTTGTTTTGTCAAATTACATCCCGACTTCGAACGAAATAAATACTCCAACGTGTTTGAGACATTTATTTCACATGAACTATGTTACAATTTAGATACAAGTTATGTAGTAAAATTAGTTTAAGTAATTAATCTTTCATTCAATATTTATAATTGCAATGATAGTATGTTTTGGAATAACTGAGAACGCTGTTTTATGATGATTTACATTCACCAAATATGAGATACTATAAACACCAAAGCTCTAATTTGAATGTTTTATAACACATTATAAAAGATTTAATAATAATAGCTAAATGGAGCTGATACCATTATTTCTTAATACCAGGAACATTGAATAAAATCGTTTCATAATTTAACTGATGTTCTTAGACGCTATCTTGATTAAAGCATGTTTTGCTAGCAATAATTACAAAAGAAGGATTATGATTTAATTCAAACTAAAATTACAACTTTAACATAATGCCTTCTAGAGTTTAGAAAAATATTTTCTGATAATAATTACGATGAAGATATACATAATATTTTAATACATTAAATCGAAATGAATTTTTTTTAAATAAGAATATAACAATATACAATAAATGCATAGAACCAAGATAGATCATAGTGATTGAACATTTCATTGAATAGATGATAAAATTTGTGTGCTTGATAAGGTAATTACCAAAAAAGGTGTCGCATGATATTGTGCTTAAACTAAATCAGTATAGAAATATCAGTCAATTATACATACAGCATTGATATAATTTATTTAGCTATCTATCAAATTTTAACTAACAAGATCGCAAGTCATTTATTTACCTAATGACTGCCGCATCCTCTAACCAACCGCGAAAGACGTACATCTAAAATGGAACCTAACTATATACCAATATACATAAAATACAGACAAACCGCTTGTTCGATTTCATGATAAAATTATTATACAATACTAAAGAACATGTATTGCTCATACACGATTGCTAAATGCATAAACTCTTACAATGATTGCGTACTAAGTTTATAATTACAAACATGGAAAGCTTCGCTTAACAAGGAATGAATTGGCAACCGAACAACGGACACGCGTGCACGCAGTTTCTATTATGTTAATTACAATAAAATCCGTGAAATCAAAAAGCCTTTATTGATGACTTCATTTAAAATATGTTCTCATTGTCATGTTAATCGGTCATCACCGAACCTACCAGCATGTGATAAAGATCATACATTTGTAACTTAAATAAAATCTTTATAATAATTACTATTAGATAGTAGAATACTAAAACGATAACAACAAAACGGCGTGAGTGCATGTATGTTATTCACAATCATTGTTTTGTTCAATACTGCCTTCTCGTATAAATATAGCAAGAGATTTATCATACCTCAAGATATGTAGTAAAAAGGAGCTCTAATGCTGTGAGATCATAACAAATAATCGCCCTTAACTACACCACCACCTCATAGTCCGACTTACTAGACACATGAGACGAGACAGACGACACACTGCCACCCCCAGCTCTATATAATAAGAAATAAAAGGAGTTTGAGTGGTAATATGTTACACGCATTCAACTCCATAAATACACCGAAACAAAAGTTTCACATGAGAGTTTAACTTCAAAGTTATAAGACTATAATACTTTTTAGGTTATATGAAAACTATTTGCCAAACAAAAAAAAACTATATATTTTATTGTAAAAGCTCTATACTTTATATAATGCGATAAAATTTATAAAATGTTATAAAATTGTGTTCATATTTAACTTGTGGTGGAAAAATGCAACACAGCGAAGTAGCAGATCGGTGACAAATATAATATTGGTTTACATCAATATATTGCAGACCTGCTGCTACAGAAACATAGTACATGTATTGTTTCTTCTGGATAAAATCATGAGTCCAAATCATAATTATCAGAAACTATCGAATATTTCACATCGGCTAAATTAAACTGCCAGGCACAGTCGAACTTAATTTCAGACTCTTTCGATGTATTTCACACCTCATACAGACGTGTCAAAAAAAAAGTATTATATGACCCATCGGCGTGTATACCCATACAACTTAATAAAAGAAAACAAGGCATGAATCGTAAGAGATGAAAACAATACTTGAATACAAATCGTGAGCGAGTCAGTCTGTAGAGTCAGCGGCGATAGTCGCTCTGTTCGTACAAGAGATGACATCCACGAAAGTCACTGTATGGGGTGACCAACGAATTCTCCACGAGGAATATTAAATTCGCTTTGAACACTTCTCTTAAGTTCCTCATTTCGGGCGTATATGAACATAGGTATATACGTAAGTATGTATATCTATATCCGTGCGGTACCGCTTTCGCAGTCTACGTGGAGAGATAGAGCCGGTGGTAATCATTGGCTCCGAACGCCGCATTGCACTTGGGGCACTTCCTCTGGCGCGTCTCATAGCGCGTACGCAGGCAGTCCCAGCAGAACACGTGGAAACACTTCGTCAGCACAGCGTCTTTACGTTTCACCTAAAACAATAATTATATTATGATCGTATTTTTTTTTTATCAGTTCTAGGCTACTACTATACTTGGCTTCGATTTCATCTGATGTTTAGTGACAATGAAACCGAGGCGAAGCCTGTTCATCCACAATACATCTGACTCTCACATGTATGAGTGCCGGAACACAGCAATGCTGTTATGGCGGTATATTGTCATTGAGCCTAGTAGGTAGCTAGAAGGATTCCAAAAATCCTACCACCGTCCAACCTCCACTTCAGAATCAATTCCAAGATCTCTGCGTTACAAGGCAAGCGGGAAAACCACTGCGCCACGCAGGCAGTACATACACAAACCATTACATTATCCCTCTCTGGCGCCCATGTCACGTTTCAATATCACATAGTATAAATATTAATTATATATATGTATATATATTGCAACAAATTGTGAAACCGAAGGAAACTTATCTAGATAGCTCGCGGATCACCGGATTCGCGAGCCAGTTTCGATGAAGCTGTAATAGTCGTCAATAAAACTAACAGCGCAAACTTCACCGAATCCAGCAAAGTTATCTATCCTATAAATAGATTTAAATTAACCAACCTTCGTGTTCCCAAATTTTAACAAAAATTGGGCCCATAAAGGGTTAAACGAGAAATATCGATAGGGATAAAAATATCTAAAAGGAGAAATGTGGTTCAACAGATTTCATTTTGTTGTGGAAAAATTAATAAATTCAAATTCCATAGTTATTACAATATATTCATTAAGGCCTTCACAGGCACTTTTTAATGGTTAAATGGTATTGCAGGTTCTAAAACCAAGGATTTCCGCATAGGACCAGACCCGGGGCACTCTATGAGTATAATGAAGTGAGATATAATAAAAACTTTACAATACTCTTTTGCACCGGATATCCGCTCACCTTGCACGACGGGCACGTAAGAGTCTCCTTGTACTCGCGTATCTCCTCCAGCAGCACCTCGTCCATACTGCTGCCGGCTTGCTCCATCTTCTTCATCCTTTCGGCTTTCCGCCTGAGGATGGCGAGTTCCTCCTAAACAATTTCATATATTTTTTTAATGCAAGCTGCTTTTGATAGTGAACAATATGTTACTTTCATTACAGATATTATTTCTCAAAATTTCCAGATTAAAGCTAATTACTTCCACTTTAAGGATTGTGGTTAAAGTATCAAAATGGTTGGCATCTATCTTATTTTTAATGCAAAAAAAAACTTAATGAAAAACCTAGATGTTTAACATAGCCTGTAAAAACAAGTACACTTTAGTAAGAAATAATTTTACTGCATTCCTTAATAATTAAAGAATAAACTAATAAAACTAATGATTTTTTTTATCGGTTATGGTTCAACTCACGTGCAATCTCTTCGTCTTGTATGCCTCGGCCTCTAGCGCACTCGTCTTCTCGGCGACCACCTGCTGAGCCTCTTTCATCTGCGCGTGGTATTTTTCTGTAAAATTTATAAGTATATAATAATGAAAAAAATCCAGTAGGAAAAACACGAACGTACACTTTTCTTAAAAGTAAACTTTTTTTTTACAGTACATGCATTGGAAGATCTAGTTTGGTCTTGCTAATCAGATATGACGATTAGAAGTAAGGTCATTGTCATTTATGAGGACTACTACATTCATTTTCTATGAAAGACTCGTACCTATCTATACAATGCACTTAACACTTTATTTGTCACGAGTTAACTCATGATGCTTTTTTTTTTACATCGCTATTGCTTTCTCTATAAGTGGTACAGTGCAGTTATTGGTCAGTATAATACAAGTTCTCATATAACCCATGTCTCTCGTTCTAAACAATCTCCAAGTTATTTCCATTTTTCCACATTGTCAGAACTTAGTAATGTTTTAAAGAATTATAGCCAGTAATATGAGATAAATTTTCCGTAAAATTGCCGGTTAACAATGTTCTAAGCAGGTTTTAGGGTGTATCAGTCAGTGGCCTCTATTCATAACTCATATGATTGATAATCTTGCTTGCAGGGGATGTCTAAGAACAGAAGAAAGCGCCGCCCATGTTATCCTTGAATGTGTAGGAGTGGCAAATTACAGGGCACAAATCATTGGATCGCAAATGTCGCTCCTAGAAGTACGTGAACGTCCCAGGAAACTTCTGCAGATCTGGCAGGAGGGGGCTTGGCTGAATTATGCCGCTTATACCCCTTTCAAGCGTAAAGCACCACCTAGTGTATAATGCAGGAAAAAGGAGCCCACCATTAGGCTAATTACCAAGGTGAAGCTTAAGGTCGGCGGCGGACTGTGCGGACTCGATCGCCTTGCGCTTGTGCATCTCCATGGCTTGTTGCCGCAGCAGGAGCTCCTTTTCCACCGCCGACAGCGTGGTTTGTAGCAAGCGCTCTTTCTCCTCCAATCGGCGCGCGACTGCGCCCATCGACTCTATCTGCTGGTCTCTCGTCACAACCTAAAGAGTTTCTATTCAAGTTATTTGAGTGTTAATACAAAAAACGTGTCGAGAGACTGGAAAAATAGTAAATTACTATCATATCAAACCATGAGGTGAACTTAGTGCTGATACTCTCATACAAGCCCAAAATAACACTAAAATAAATCATAATTGCTACAAAGTCTAGATACAACCATAAAATAAAAAATTAAAGGATCACATGTTTAAATATTTTTTAAGCAGTTACATGTATAAGAAATGTTCGCGCTTGCCCCGTAGGCACGCCCTTGGGTGAACAAGGACATGAGATTAAGGTTATAAAGATAGAAAATAAGTAAGCATAACCGAATTTGAACCTTTTTTTTTTTTCAGAAAACATGATCGAGGGTGCTCTTAGCTTGGATATGTTAAAAATAAACTGATCATGTATTTAAAATTTATCAACACTATTTCATACACTTAATTTTTTAGAGATTTTCGTTTCCGTCAGAGGTTTATCAAAATATTAATAAGTTTGTTTATAATCAGCGAAGGTGTGCCATTTTTATATCAGAGATGCTAAACAGTGTTCTTGCGGAACTATGCTCATTTACCTGTTCCTGCAGCAACTGCTTCTCTTCCCGTAGCAGTTTGTGCAGCGAGTTAGCTTTAATCCGCTCCGACATCAGCTTGAAGTTGGCGTCGTCCTTCTCGCGTAGTTGCTGGATCAGCCGGGAGTTCTGCTCCTGCATGTCCTCGAATGCCTGACCAGTCACCTCCATCTCGTTCAGCAACGCCTCCTCCTCCTTTAATTTTTATGGCATTTAATTTCTAACTAAATTAAAAACTGTAAATGAAAATGGTTCAAATAAATATAACTAAAACATGTCTGATAATAACAATTTAATTTATAGCATATTAGGTCCTTACAAAAAAAATCTGATTTAACTCTGTTAGTTTAGCACAATTAGTAGACAAAGATTAAAGGATAAATTTATGTAGCTTTTTAAGGGTTTGGGGTAATTCATGAAAGATAGCCTACTTTTGGAGGAGGAGGACCTCCCAGTGATCGCTTTCAATGTATTACGAAAAATCACAAGAATGCAGAGCCATGTCTTAATTTTGTGCATATCATTTCATACCCCCGAAACTGAAAACCTTTTTTGACTTAATACCTTTAGGCATTTTCTGCCAGTCAACTCTTTTCTTAATAGCCTGAGACTACAAGGCCAGTATAAATACCTGCGAGCCCGCAAATGGCCTGGAGAACCCGTGAAGGGGGTCAGCATTGGGACGCGCGCACGACAGCTGCTTCTGCAACTCGTACTTCTGCTCTTCCAGCTGCTTGATCTTCCGCAGAGCATCTTCGTCGGCCAGCCGCCGCTCGCGTTTGCTCTCCTGTTAATATAGAAAAAAAGTAAGCATTTATTACAATAGGCTTTTTTCATAAATTTTTTTATACAAAACGACAGAAAGAAACAATAATTTCACCTGGTGGCAAAAAGGCTTGCCGATAACAATAAGGTGATGTTAAAAATATTTACAAAAATATATAGCATGTAAATTTCATTATTGCGGATTAACATTTATCAATTCATAATAACAAAACGTTTATCAAAATAGAAGCAATTTCAATTCACTGTCAATATTAATAATAAAATCGTAACCCATCTGCTCAATGAATGTTGTAAATAAATTATGTTCAAGTTATATTATTCATTTTTTGTTATAATACCGAGCTACAAAGAAAGATATCAAATGATTGTACTACGTAAATGTTAATAACTAAATTTCTGCTTCACCTGTGCCATTTTAGCCTTTTGTCTATGGTCCTCAAGTTCTTGGCGCGCTTTCCTCTCGGCGGCCATCAATTGCACTTTATCACGTTGCTCTTTGCTAACGCCTTTATACATGTCCAGTAATAACTTAAGTTCCTTTTGCTCATTTACTGCTTTCCTGAAACATAAACAAGAAATGATTACTCGTTATTATAACCTATTTTTGTTCCTTTAATAAAATTTTAAAGTATTTTATTTTTATCTCTCACATCGTTCCCTTCAATGTAATAAAAGAAAAGATAAATGATTGTTTTGCCAGTTTCTTGTAATAATAATGTAACAAAATAAAATTTGCAAAAATATTACATTTTAACATTTTTTAATTATTGACAATTTGAGTTAATTTTAAATATTTATTTACGACGGTGGTACAACGCTTCAGTTGCAACGTCTTAGTCAAGTCTATTGAATACCAGATTTAATTCTATACTTGAATTAATTCCAGTATGCACATACTTTACCATTTTACCATGTAGGATGTTATTTGACAATCATGAAACCACACATAAGATATAAATTAGTTATTACATTATTATTCAATAGTAAGACATAGCTGGTAAACGAAAATCCTTAAGATAATGATAAAAATCGACGAATCCGCAATGCAGGAGCCAGCAGTTTGCCTAAATGTGTCAAACAGTTGTACTGACTTGAGCTGTTGTTTGAGCTCCTTGATGATCTGCTCCTGCTCGTGCAGCTTGCCGCGCGCGTGCTCCTTGCCGGCCAGCTTGTCCGCCACGCTACAGCTTTCCTCACCCTGAACAACACCATGAGTTTAAACCGATCCCCAACATCATCACCGCGCCCGCCGTACGTTGCGCCGCTCGTAATACCACCCATAGCACTATATCTTTTACCCGACTACGGTGCAAAGGATAACACGGCCTTGATAATTCACTGTTCCAAAACTATAAACCAAATTGAATGTGTCAACGCATTTAGCGTGGGGTCGAGATTTTTTTAAAATGAAAATCAATATGGCGGGTGCAAAATAAAACAAAAACAAAAATGAATATGAAGAAATCGTTAGAAACCCCTCAATAACATCTAGCGATAAAATTATTAATATGAGATTGTAATCGGCTAAACAGAATACGGAACTAAACAATAAAATTACTTGTAACTCTCAATTACAGCTAATAAGCTTAAACGAATGAGAATTTTTCGAGACTAAATATCAATAAAAAATTTATATTACTAGGAATAGAAAATGATTATAAAATTCTATTTTTAGTACAAGAATATATACTGTGGGACGTCAACTTTGATTAATGTTATGACAACTAAGAAAATATATAACTGAAGCGTAATAAAAATTAAAAATAAAAGATACGCATTTAAATGATGGTTGTAGAATGTTAGGCTAGAGACTGTTGCGAGGCGTTATACAAGCTGTTAGAGAGAGGAGAATAGAGCGTACATCGGGATCGGGCTCCTCTTTTTTAACGGGAGGCGGTTTCTCGTCGGGCTGCTCACCGCTGGTCGCAGCGCCGCTTCGGGATGCCGCCTCCTCCGACTCTTTACGTAGCTGCACAAAAGATCAAAATAAACAACGAGAAAACAGACCAAGAGGAAGAAAAATGAAAAAGACGAAATAAAACAACTCATACAAATCGGAATAAATATGTGAAATGCAAAATAAAATAACAATTAAGCGGTAAACATCCGTCATATTAATTATATTGTTCCAATGATACTAAATCAACTATATACATTTAAATGAATTGTTAAAATGTTGGCTTAGGAAAAAAACACATTACCCTTCTATTGAATTCGCCGTAGTCGGGTAATTAGATTACATTTTGGTATAAATACAGTGCACTGCAACATATGGAAGCTCATTCGTATGAAACTGCAAATGTATGTAAGTATTATGACAATACAACTACATTCAACCATTAAAAAAATATTTAAATCGATAACAATCCTTCAAAAGATAAAATAATACAAGTCATTTTTCAACTTCTTTCTACATGTTTATATCATTAGTTAAAATAAAAACTATACTTACTTTATTTAACTCTTGGCTGGTATCCTTATATTTTCTTTTGTACCTTGACACTTCACCCTTCAACTGTTGATTGTGGTTCTGTAGTGATGTTATCAAGTGCCTCATCTCCCTGTTAATGGGGCCCGTTTGCTCATTAGCTGCTAAGTTCTGTTCAAATTCGATCCTCAACATCTCATATTCCTTCCGCAATTGGCCAAGCACATCTTCTAATTGTATCATTTCAGCACGGAGAGCTTTTTGCCTGGACAATTCTTCACTCTGGATGTAATATTGTAGTCATAAATATACTTTTTATAAAAAATTAAAGGAAACTATGACAATTTATAACACAAATATTTAAGATATGTAATGTTTGTTGCTACGGTTAAATTGCCTATGATGAGGGAACCATTCCCTTTTATTTATTAAAATCAAAATTTTTCGGATAAGATAGACTTAATGTTAAAAATCTTTGATTTGGAATAAATATAAACTTATTGTTTTTGAATTTATACTAAATACTATATACATACCTCCATCATTTCAATTTGTCGCATGTGTAAGTTTTTAGCATTTTGTAACTGTAGCCGTGTTTCATCAAGTGCCGTTTTCATCTGCATCGACTCATTGTACAGAACTGAAAATTGACTCTGCAGACACTTGTACTCTGTGGTCTCAACTATTACAGACTCCGGTAACTGACGTATCTAACATAAAAATACACCAAAACTTTATTTTGTTTTAAAGTACAATTATAATGGAAATAGAAAATTTAAAGTAGATACTAGTTAAATGTTTCGGCATAACTTTTATAACTGAATAGTTCAATGTCATATATGTGAATATAACAATGTAATTGCTTCCTACAACGACAGTATATCTAATTTGAGTGTTTATTCATTTTTTCACTATAATGGGCTATCGCTTTTAACTTAAATTGCAGATAATATTAAATGATGATTGAAGAACAAAAATAAAATAACATCATGCAGTGTTCTGCCTCTCCTGTATAATACTATCAAAATACAATAAAGTTATATTACCTACTACAACACAGCTACAATATGAGATTTGAAGCTTGCTAAAAAAGTTCGAAATAATTACACCACATTCCAAACGCCACCATTTCTGCGGCCCCAAAACAATAAAAGGTACTTTAGAGTTACAGAGTAAACAGTCTCTGCACCATAGACCTAATTGCAACTTAACCTGTTAACTGGTAGGTGATACATTTGATATTTTGTTATCTTAATTAAAAAAACTATAAAAACATTAACAACCAAATGCCATTGTATAACTTATTGTAATTCCCTTTATAAAACTAGATAATAGTATCAAAACTTTTAATTTTTTTTTTGTATGGATTGTAATACCTCATCAATAAGTGATATATTCTTCAAATCAGCCTAACAAGAAATCAGATCTACTAGCAGTAATTACGAAAAGTGTCCTATTTCACTTACATCCATTTTCAATTTTTCAACTTCTTTCAATGTGTCCCTATGTTGTCTATGAAGACGATCAAGCTCGGCAAGACGGTTGTTGGCTAGCTCTCTCTGCTCCTCTAACTCAGCTGCTACATCTTCCAATTTAGCAGCTGCTGCAGCAGATAATGGTGTTGCGCCTCCAGAGCCTGTGCCACTTGTGCCACTTGCACTAGCTCCTGAATGATGGTAGCTTTTCAGCTTTTCTATGGCCTCTGCTAAATGATTTTCCAATTTATCATTTCGTGACCGAACCTGTAATGTTAAAGTATATTAATAGTAAAGTACATAACAACAAAAGAATTACTTAACAAATTAATACAGTGTGCATAATTTCTCTTTTTTGCAATTCTGCAGGTTTGTCACCAATTTCAACTAAATTAGTTGAATTGTTAATGCTTTGCTTTTCTTTTTGCTCAGTATGATAAACTTTGAAGGACATTGCTTAAATGTTACATTAATAAATTATGAAATCATAATTTAATTGATAGTTATAGGTCAATATTGGTAACCCTTAACCCTACCGATGTTCTGAATTTTATCAAATTGCTTATATGAAATACCTTCATTAGTTCATATTGCAAATCATCAATTTGATTTTTCAATTCAGCATTTTCTGTATCTCTACTATTTACAGCATCCTGTAATTGGGCAACGCGTAATGTCATAGCATGATGGCTTTCATGTAAAGTAGTGGACAAGGCTTGCAGGCGACGATTTTCTGCCGTCACCTCCTCATTAGTTGCACGAATTACTTCATCTAATGATGGAGCTGGTGCACCCTCTGGGAATAAAATAATCAGTACATTATATACAATCACCTCCCACCATCCTTAATTTATTATATAAACAATATTATTAAATTTTTGTAACATATTAAAATTTTTTGCAATACTTCTGTAAGTAAATAAGGATAATATTAATTATTTGAAAAATCAGTATATTATATGTAATATTAATAGAATCAATTAATGTTTTTTTATTTAATTTGGTAATTAGTAACTGTTCTCAAATCGAGAGAAAAAATTTAAACAATGTTACCTTCTCCTTCTCCCTTTATTGCCCTCCAGATCTTATCATTTCTCTGCTGCAACCGATCAAATGCTTGCAGAACCTTAGCCACTGCCCTTTTACTTACTTGCACTCTATTCGCAAGCTGAGCATCCAATTCCTCTTTGTCCCATGTTGACAACTGCATTAAGAATGATGTGGTTGCCTCATTTTCATCTACAACACATAAACATGTAAAATACCTAAATACTATTACTATTTATAGTGGTTTCACAAACTTGAACTAAAGCAAATGAAAATTTTCTGTTATACTTCTTTAACACATTTCCTGCCAGACAGAAGATTTTTCCTTGTGAACTAGTGAGGCATATATGGAAACAATTTTTTCTATCATTTATTTAGTAATGACAATTTAATTTTGATATGGATTAAAGTAATATGTAAATATTTTAAAGCAATTATTGAAGTAAATACATGGTCGAAACTTTAACAAAGGAAACTTCAGTGGATTTCCCCAAATGGTACAAAATGTGTTAAAGATATATAATAGCGTGGAATATTTACTTTTATTTTCAGATTCATCAGCAGTTTCTGCATCGAAACGCTGCAACAATACTCTTATGTCCTCATTGAGTAAATTCCAGTATCTGTTCACCACACAAAGAACAGCATCATCTTGTGTCTGTCTTTTTTCTAGCTGTTCAATCCTTGCCCTTAGTTCAGCTTCACATCTGTGCCTTTGTTCTATTCGCTGAAACCAAAATAGCAACTAAATTGAGCAATTTAACTTTTAACAAGCTAGCTCTTGAAATATATATAACATAATTGTCTTTTAAGAATGACAGACTTGATTTTAGATACATCTTGATATTGTTACAAATTATCTCAGCAAAATAGTAGATTGCTACCACATGATAATGTCCTCATGAAAATTGAGTACAATGACATATTTTTTCATTGTTATAATATTACTGTATATTTATTGTAAGTACAATGAGTATACAATCATATGTTCATTCTACTCATGGAGAAATTTTATAAACCAAAGCATTAACAAGAGTTTAGTGGTAGCCATATTATTGTGAAAATGGAATTAGTCAACAATGGGCATTAATTTCCAGAGTTATTTCTAAATGAAAAACATATAAATATCCATACACAAATATATATTTTAAATATCGTGTTTTAATGTGTGGGGTAATAGTCAGAATTGATTTGGTTGAATTCACTGGACCATCTACAGCATCTTTGTTCCCTAACATTTGAGATCAAGTATTAACACATTCCTTAACAAAAATTGTACCTTTACCACTGACTATGTTGAAAACCAAGACAACCTATTATTATATTAACAATGAACAAATTGAGTAGAGACATTAGAGAATGTAAAAACAATAGAAAAAAAATAAATAAATGCATATGTTGATAATATAATTGTAATTACCTTAATTACTAATAAATTAGCAAATATTTCTTACACAAAGAGGCAACATAAAAAAAATATGCATTTTAGGAGCCAATATGATACACTGAGTGCTTTAATTTATTTTTTTAATACTCTACCTTTTTTTTTAATTAATTTTACTTTTCTAGAATTGTGATAAACAATGTGTAGCCTGTATTTCTGTATTATTTATTAAGTTAGTAGTTAAAAATGGACAGAAAATAATTTATTAATATAACATTCCTGTTTTTACTTTGCTACAGAGAACAATTACATAGTCAAACTTGTTTTGTAATGGGTTATAACATATTTAGCAAACCTTAGAGGTTATAAATAAGAAAAATACTTACAAAAATTTACCATAAATATACAAACATCAAACTTCAATCAATAATGTGAATTCTATTAGCCAAATTAAATTATACAAATGTTATTCTTATTCTTCACCACATTGTTAATTAATAAAAATGTATAACACTGAGTAACTCAGATGTGTAGTACTTACAATGTTTATAAAATACCTTCAATAATTATTATACATTTAAAAGCAATTACCTGTGCTAGTTTCTTGTTTTGAAATTGTAAGACTTTTATATCCATTTCTTCCAGAGTGGATACTGGACCGATGAGATGAGGTTCAAAGTGAACCTTCTTAATTGGTGGTTGATTGCTGCCATTGCCACCATCGTCTGCTGTTCGCTTCGACATCCTGAAATGACTAAATAAAATATAATTCTTAACAGACGCTTACAAAGTTATAGATTTCATGTAAACCAACTTAATTAACAAAGACGGTTAAACAGCTACACCACCTTGGAATAAACATCATTTTAATTCCGAAGGATTATATACGTACCTGTTTGTAAATATCGCCACTTTAAGCGTGTTAAAATAAAAGTAAAGATAACAATATTTTATACGTATTACAGATAAATGCTTCTGACATTTTCTTTGGAATTTTAGGGTAAAAGTTTAAATTTTATGTGCTTTACACTAAAGATCTACGCCCTTAATTCACTACAGCCAACTAACCAATTTCCCACAGAGTAAAGATTTTAAGCGATTATCCAGTGCTACCAACAACTAAATTTTAATAACCATCAGCAAATATTTCTGGAACTTTATAAAAGTAATAACAATAATATAATAATACTAGATAAACATACCATATTTATCTAGTAATCTTTTAATTACAAATAAATAAGCAATTTCCTAACCTAAATCCTTAACGTTCACATGAGATTATATTTTCAATCTTGTCCTATAAATGAGTTCATCGTGTATCTACGTGTTTTTCTGCTGTACTCGGAAAATATTATCTACATTCTACAATTAAAGTAACGCATCATGTGAAGTGCATTGTAAAACAATAGATAACAATTTTGTATCCAAAAATAAATTTAAGAAAAAAGAAATTTTTATCATATAGGACTATAAACCTGCATGAAATCACAATACAAACGTATGGCAACAATTCAAAACATGAAAGGTGTTTCGGCATCATCTAACTGTCCAGTGACGAAAAAAAGAGTTTATAGAAAAGGGCTCTTCAAACGATACCCACTTTAAACATATTGAAATGTTTTGCTTTTAAAATGTATTACTTCGTACAATGATATTCCTTAATATTATAGCAAAAGAGTATTAATTTGTTTACATAAAAATGCTCGGAATTGCTATTCCCTTTTTATAAAATTAAATATAACTATTTACAAATTGCAAAAAAATTAAAATTATCGTAATACCGCCATCTTGTGCGTGGAATTAAAACTTAATAGTCAGTTTTAACTACTAACAGACAATAGAAAATAAATAACGTAAACTTTTTATTTATATCTGAAAAATTAGACAATGTATCTAACATAAAAAAAAATATTACGAATAAAAAGTTATTGAAAACTTGATCATGTCATTAGTCTTCCATTGTACAAGACAGATTAATACCTGTACATAATGGTACAAGATATAAGAGATCAAGTTTAAACTGTATTTTCTTATAAGTATTTTTTAGATTTTCAATAGATAAGTATTATACCTGCAAATTGATTTTTAATTTGAGGGTAGTAATAATTGGACAAAGAATTCATGTCGTTTTTTATTTACAATTAAATGTACATCCCATTATACAAGAAACAGAATCCAAGATTTGTATTGTACATTAATTTTTATTTATATGATTACTTTAAATAGATTTATACAAAAAAAGGGGTAAGAAAAAAATTACATCTAGTAATTTAAGTTATTTCATAATAGCTTTATATTTTAACTGGTCTTGGAACATTTGTAGGAACACCTTATATTTTTTGTCATGGAATGTCTTCATATTTTCATTTGCTTGCACAACAGAAGCAATACCACCCATTTTTTCTATTGCTGCTTGAACATTGTTAAAATATTGTGACGCACATGCACCTAAAATAGCAGACCCTAGAAGTACTGATTCCGCTTCATGCGGTTTCAAAACTGGCAGCCCGACGACATCAGCTTGTATTTGGACATACAATGGGTCCTTCGACATACCCCCACAAATAAGAATTGATTTAAATGGTGAATACCCTCCTTGCACCAAAGCATCAATAATATGTCGTGTACCATACTGGGGATGAAAAATAAAAATAATATTAAAATTAAAATTATTAAATAACTCTAACTAAAAACAGTCTTTCTTATAAAATTAGAAAAAACTGTGTGACAGCATAATAAATTATATCCTATCTGTCTCTCCTTTGGAAACTCCTTCTATCAAGGGTCTTTTCATACACAGTCACATCTCTCTTTGTTGACTGGTGTTAAAAACTAATAATAGTATAAAGTATGAAATTGCCATTTTGTTAAGTGACTAGAAGTAGTAGCTATAGAATAGAATTTTTATTTTTTGTGCACCACATGTCTTATTACTAAGTTTGTTTTAGACAACTATAATAGGTCTAGAGAAAGATTAAGTTTCCCTCCATAGTAAAATAATAAACTTTTGTAGTCACCTACAATTTAATTTTCCTTTAAAATTGTATTCTCTGAAAATTAGTTCTCTCTATATTACACATTCATTCTTCATCAAGCAGCTTCTAAATTTTACTAGAAAAAAATTGTAATTTACATAAATTAAAACTTTATGAATTGTAAAATTGTACTTACTGATAAACTCTGTAATGTTGCTAAATAATGCAAAGCCAAGTTTTCTTCGGTGCTGTTTATAGTAAGGCCACATATCATACCCTTCATATAAGGATCAGCCAGTGGTGATCGATTTCCATGGAAATCAGGCCAAATGTGAAAGTCTTTTGTAAGTAAACTTATGTCACTTAATTTTTCTTGTAGAACCTTCCTTAATAACAATTCTCTTAAATGTTCACATACTCTGAAACAAAAACAAAAAATAGTTGCATTTTGTTGAAAAATATATAAACAAAATCTTATAGAAACGGGTATCACTTATAAATCTTGTCAACAACAATATCTGCAGTTTTCAAATTCAATGTTATACCAAAGGATTCATAAACTCATGATAGTCTAAATTTATGGTATAGAGGTGTACCTTTACCACTTCAACTTGCATATGTACTTCAGTAATAAAATCATTTTGTATTTTGTACATATTTGTAAACTTACTGTCCTGTACTATATTTCCTTAACAATTGAACTCCTGCAGGGTGACTAGATATAACATAATCCAACAGCATACCAGAAGCACTTTGGCCTGCTTCATTCAACCACATATTGGGGACCATTGCACTAAAATAAGGACCCCAAATGCCATGAACTAGTATAGGACTTTGATGAATAGCCATGTGACATGTAGAAGTACCACATATTAGGCTAAGTCTGGTAGACATCTCATTTGCTATGTTTTCACCGCAAGTGCCAATCATTCCAAGTCCTCCTGCATGAGCATCAATAATAGATGTAGCTACTGGAGTCCCAGGAATAAGACCGAGGTTTTTTGCAACATCTCTCTTTAGTCCACCACACTTTTCTCCAGGCATTAAAACTTTATTTCCTATCTTCTTAAAATCATTTTCAGTCAAATCATCTAATCCTATATCACAAAGAAAACTTTTATTCCAGCCTTTTTCTCCATTAATGGAATATTCATAATTCCATTTACAAACCAAAGAGCAAAGGGACCGACTCTCTGATCCAGTTGCTTTCCAAGTAAGAAAATCAGGTAAATCAAAGAAATATCCAAAATGCTCCCATTTATTTGCAAGATGTTTCTTCATCCAAAGAATTTTAGGCATTTCCATTTCCAGACTTACTTTACCACCTACATATTTAAGAATCTCATGGCGACTTTTGTTAATGAACTCTGCTTCTTCTTGAGCTCTATGATCCATCCACATAATAACATTTTGTTCATTATTATTTGAATCACTCACTGCTAATGGGTTACCATTTTTGTCCAGTGCTACCAATGAACAAGTTGCATCAAAGCCAATGCCATTTATATACTCAGGTTTTACATTTTTAGTTACTTGCTGCAATAAAGATGAAAGAAGAAATTTATTATATCAGTATTTACAAATAAAATAACTGTTTAAACAATATATATATATAGAATTATTACTTAGACATGTTAATTAACTTTTTTGTACTAGAAAAGAAACAATTAGCAGTTTAAACTATTGTTTTAACTCAAATAATATTAAATGTATCAATTAATCAGACAAACAATTTACTAATTGAAAACCTTTTTAATTTTTAATACTAATAGACAGTTCTTCCTTTATGTATCTGAATATCTGTGCATTCACTGATTGATGAATTCTATAAACATTCTAAGTTTTTAATCAATTACCTTAAAAATTAGCCCTTATGTATTGTAATATAGATTTATCTATTTAAAATTATTATAACTAGGCAACATATGTTGACAATTGTAAAATATAAACAGATTAAATAAAAATACTGGCAGGATTACCTTTTCATCCGCAGTTTTCAGCTAGCCCCGGTATTTCTATCAATACTCAAACTCATAGGTATTTAACAGTTCGGTATATCAAATAAGTAGCAATACTTACATGTATGACAAATTCACAACAATTCCAAATGTCATTAGAGGACTGTTCAAAAAAATTAAGATCGGACTTCCATATTTGTAATTCCTTTACTGATGTCTGTAATATATGACCATTTTGATCAACAAGAGCAGCCCTGACGCTGCCAGATCCTACATCCACGCCAACAAATAATGTGTTATCCATAGTTACTTAGGTAATAATTAATAATTATAGAAACGCGATTGAATATTTTAGATATATATAAGAACGATGTAATATGTGAACATATTTTACATTTAAAACTAATTAACCAGATGTATACATACGGCTATCTTATAACAGCATTTTAATCATTATATTATATACGCGCAATGAATACGGTCGTAACATGATAGGAGATAAGAGTTTGCCAATGATGCTGTCCTTCTGGCTAAGATAACCTTCCTTTTTCTCGACCTTTTGTTGTGGTATAAAGATTATGTTAAATAGTTTATATAATAAAACTACAAAATTCTTACAGTTTTAGAATAAAAAGTATTTTAATAATCGTGCCTACATGAAAACTACTCTCATCGAAAATATACAATTATGTATATATTATCATAAATGAAGGGCAAGAGTTCGGTACTTTAAAGTTGAATTTTCAAAAAGCTTCGATGATTATGTGTTTAACTGTCGATTATAAAGGGGTTCTCAATTCATAGAATATATATGTATTTTATAGTCCTTTTTTATTATTATGTCTCTACCGTTCTAACGGTTCCCATTCATTATAATTATTGATAATGTTCCTACTTATAATTGCTGTCCACAATTTTTTTTACTTTGTTTCCATTTTCGGATCTATTTATGGAAGAAGGTAATTGTTTTGTATATTAATATATTTTTACCAGGTATATATACACTGC
>DWQX01002965.1:0-19593 GCA_018245475.1 Pharmacophagus antenor
CCGCCGCCCCTTTCGTCTTCGGCGGAGCGGGTTTTGGGAGTTTTCTTCCCTCACCCGCTCCTCGCCCTCCTTGCGGGGAGTTGCTCTGGAGTTGTCCTGCTGGAACCATGTTCTTAGGTTTTAACCAGGAAAGTTTTGCAGTTCAGGCACGATGAAGTTGTCTAATATCTAGAGATAACGGCCAGAGTTCGTTGTAACTATGCGTCTCCTTTCATCTTCAAAAAAAGTAAGAGCCGATAATCTCTCGCGCCGACATTGCAGGCCATACGGTCACTTTAAGCGAATGTAGTGGTTCCTGATGTTTGTTTTGAATTAGTTGCACTCCAGTATCGGCAATTTTGTTTGTTAACATGTTCATAGAGATGAAAATTAGCTTCATCCGAAAAGAATATGTTGTTAAACGTTTAAAAGCGCTAAATCATCTGATTTACAAAGTCAAGCCCACCATCCTGTGGCTTTAATTCTTACACTAATTGAGTTTTGTAGGGGGCAGCTTGAAATCTTTGTGTAAAATGCGGAACAACGACGATCTATGCACGTTTAAAGCATCAGCTCGCTTCCGAATCGAAAGTTCTGAGTTGTCACGAACAGAGTGAGAAACACTGTCTATGTTTTCGTCCGTTCTCGAAGACCTTGGACGTCCGGATTTTGATTTTTCCAGCGTTGAACCGGTCTCTTCAAACTTTTTGACCCATTTATTAATGACTTTATGGCTTGGCGCGTCATTTAAATGTAAAATATTGCAAAATTTTCTACGCGCTACAGTCGCTGAATTACTGTTTTTGTAAAACTCGCGTACGCACAACGAATGACATACCGCCCGCGCAATAACCAAAACAAACGTCACCTTTCTTTTGAGACACCCAGTACATAAGCTAACATCATCAACATGATTTCATTCGTCAATCGCCATATTAGAATAGAATCGGTTGACGAATGAAACCGGCGCTACCAAGAGGGCAGCACAGCATCCACCACGAAAACAATCTTCTCAGATGCTACCACAGCTTACATCATAAGAAAGATGGAGCTCGATCCCGTCCTTGATGCAGGTCTTAACGGTCCATCGCGGATTCTCTGAATACCTACACATATTCAAGTGTAAAGAGAGTCCATCATACTCCTGCAAACCCGAAAAAAACGAGAATATTTTACATATCCTCACCGAATGCCCCATCTTTGTAAAAGAAAGGAATGAAGTAAAATTAAACTAAAAATAGATATCAGTGAAAACAAACTATGTACATTAATTGAAAAAGCAGACACCAGAAACTCATTCCTAAATTAATGAAACTTAAATTAAGAACACAATAAATATTAATAGGATTGTAAATAGATAAGTCTGATTATTTAGCATATAATATACTATTATAATAAGATAAGCTAGAATTAAGATGTATGAATATAGAAATAAATAACATTAAAGTAAGAAAACTATAAATAAAAGCTCATGATTATTAGTAGCAAATAAGAACCCTGACCACCCAAGTCAGGGGAATATAGCAATTGCTGCAAGAAAACAACATCCAGCCAAAAAAAAACATCAACATTAAAAAAAAGCAAAATAATAAATCTTTTTTTCTTGACAATAAATAACCATTAAAATATCACTATGGCGGCAACAAGGCCAGCGCATGTACACATAGAAAAAAGGTTGCAGTTCCATCACAAGTATATTTTCTACTTCCGATTAATGAGTTTCATTTTGGGGCATAATAAGTATAATATTCTTTAAATTTAAAATTTCAGATTATATGAACAAACCTTTTGTATGTTAATGGTAAAAGAGATTTAAAATAATTAGAACATAATTTTTGAATCAGTACATTATAAGATGTTAATAAAATAAGATTGCCTAAGATGAAGAATGGTCTTTCTGTAAATTGGTAACTTATATTAAGATCTTAAATTTTAGTTGTGTGTTTTTTTAATATTTGACTTCCATTTACGAGGCTGGGAAATTCTTTCCTTCTCTGAAGAAATATTCTTTTTTTTTAACTTCCTTGCTCTTCTATAAACATTGTGCACCCTAACAGGTTTGTTGAGGTGGTTTTCAAATCTAACAAAATTTCTTGGTACCTTAAGTAATTGATAATTCTCAAAGATGTCTTAATATTATCCACTTCATAAAATTTAGTCCATAGAGATACTTCATTAGGTGCTTGCAAGCAACTTGTTCTAAAATCGAGTAGACCTTCTTCGTCCTCTTATGATAATTTTGTTAACATCCTATATTTACAAATCTGTCTAGCTACGCCATAAGCACTGATATAATAGTATGTTTGCATTTCGCTAGTGGAAAATTACAGGATAATACTTGTCAAGGCATATCGTTCTTAATACAAACATCGAGGTTTTTACCAGGAAGCGTAAAATTTAACCCTCTACGTTTTTCTATATATATATTATTTCGAAGGTCTGCCTCTCGACCACGGCCGGTTCAACTTGTACCGAAACGTCGAGAAACATTAGGCTGCTGCTGCTGGATTCGATGATGTTTGCGCTGTTAGTCTTATTGACGACTATTACAGCTTCATCGAAACTGGCTCACGAATCTGGTGATTCGCGAGCTATTGAAATATTAGGTATCGTACCCAGTGAATATCTACGCGATATAGATCCGAAAAATTTCAATAATAATAATGATACATTAAGATTTTTTTGTATCGACAAAGCAAGGTACTAAAGTCCGTACAGCCACATAATCAAAATAATTTATGATTTTAATAATGATGTCTGTTTGAGTACGAATTTTTAAATTAATTTTGTTTAAAAAAATTGTAGTAGAATATAAATGCTTTTTCATTAAATTTGATAAGGTTTGAGTGTTAATCTGTTAATTGCATTCACATAAAGAAAATTAAAAATTCTTTATTACTGCTTGGTCAGTTATATTAGTATTTTATACAATAGGTTTTCGATTTTATATAATATATATTTTTTGTTAATAGAATATAAAAATAACGTTTTAAAACGCTAGTATATTTTTGACAAAATAATGCTAAAATGAGGTTATGTGTTTAATAAACATTCTGTGTCAACAATTAGTAGCAGACTATTTATTTGTATAGACTAGACTTATATCCGTCTGTCAGCAAAATGTTGGAAATTATAAACGGCTTCCTTCTTGTTTACTTCGTCGTTTTATGCACCATTAGTGCTTTAGTGCCATCTTTAGTAAAACTTGTACATATCTACTATTTACCAAAAACAGAAAAGTTTTGTTTGAATTATGTATTAAAAATGCTTTACCAGATTATTTAAGAACTTGTTTATAAAATAAATTACTTATTTCACAGATTGTAGCATGTTTTTCCCGAGCTTCAAATGAAGATAGATCTGCGTGGGCTGAAGTAATGAAATTGAAGGAAGTCCAGAAAAACATATCAATAAAAGATGAATTTGCAGCATTTTCGAAAATACAGCGTAAAATTAATAAATTGGAATCACAATTAAAAGAGAATCGATCCTCTCGAATGAGCAAAAGTTTGGCTATTATTGGTTCTTTAAACCTTATATTACAAGTGGTAGTCGCATTAGTGATTGTACTTTCAGTTATTTGGTTTAGACGTGAACCAATAGTTGCCTTGAAGAGTAATCTTTCACCTTTATCCACTATTCTGCGGTACCCCAGTGAAATGCCTAATGCAATTTCTTCACACATGTTTGTTTTGATAACAAATTTGTCAGTAAGAACTTTATTCAAACCATTATTAAGCTAGGCCTTATAAAATAAATTAACTTGTTGCAGTTAAAAAGTAAAATTATAATCCTATCCTGTTGAATTTTGTCAGAGAATATCAAAAAAGTGTTTTCCTTCAAAATTTAGTTTTTGAGTTTGTATTTCAAGCAGTATGTATAATTTGATTGGTTAGTTATAATACTAATTCTGGCCTGAGTTTTTTTTATATCTGATAGGATACTTGAGAAACAAGTATATAGATTTCTCTGTACTAAATTTTGAAAAGTTGTCTTAATTTTTAATACATACTTTTGATAATTATATATTTTTTGACTTGTATTTTCTTTCAAAGCATTTGTTATAGTTGCCATAACTGATATATGATTGGCAAACGTATCTAATATTTGTTAACTGTTAGGGAATAATTGCATTTGGTGGTCAATTTGATTTTTTTACACTTTCTAGTATTTCTTTCATTCATTTGTTTTCCATTTTTGTTCTAAAATTTGTATAATTTATAATAAACTTATTAACTCCTTGCACTACCGCGAACTTTTTAAAAATCCGTGCCAAACACAGTCGTAAAAATAGTCACAGGAGGTGCTGAGTGGTGAAAGTCAAGTGGTACATTTTAAATTATACCTTACTACTGAGTTACATGGTCCTGATCTCGTATTTACTTCTCTCAATGATAATCTTTAATAATTCAAATTAAAATATTACATATCATAAGAAGTAAATTTTAATACATAATAATATTAAGTAATGATAATTGCGTTAGTAATATTTTAAATAAAATCAATGAATTATCATCAAATCTAAAAATTAAAACCAAATTTAAATAATTAAAAAACACTTAAAAATATTTACGAGTCTGCTAATCATTACTAATTATTAATCTTGCTTGGTTTATTTTATTATAATAATTATAACTTTCTGCATCACTTGAGCATGGCATGTAATGGTATGGTATGATTTGGTTTAAATGGGATTATCACCAGTCAAAGTAGTGCAAGGTGTTAAAAATATGTAGTGAAAGTTATGCCTCTATATTCTGATATTTCTTTTCTCATATCTGAGCTTTTATGGTTAGATACTACATTAATATGTTGTTATTTTTATCTCTGTTTTATTGCCTCATAGACTATTTGGTGGAAGTACCATTTTTGTTGTTACTTGCTATTCTGAGGCATAAACGTAGCAGACAAAAAAAATGACAATAATGATAGGACTAAAGCACACTTTTGAGTACCTTTAATTCTTGGGTAATTTGCGCTTAACCGTTCCATTCATCAAACATTTTTCTAGTAAATATTATGGTCTTTAAAGAGGTATGTTTCTTTATATTTATAGCTATTTATTGCCATCAATAGTCCAGAGAAAATAATCTCTGCGGATTAATCAAAACTCACCTGTACGATATAATATGAAACTTATTATTTCTAAGTTAATAAATTTTAGTAACAATCTGTCATTTTATTTTCGTGACATCACCTCTAATATCTTGTTACAAATCTTAGCATTTTTAAATCTTAAAACGGGAAATAATATAGCCTCAATAAATGGAGTTGAAAAATTGGACCAAGAACCTGTTTTTATAATAAATTATTTATCCTTTGAAAAGAAGAGATGGGTACACAAGATTTTCATTATGAAATTATTTATATCATTTGCATGTCATGCTTGTATGTTATGTGTTGAAAGTTTTTATTTTCCAATTTTTATAGTAATTGTGAAACTTTTATAATTCAAAATAAATAATAGTAATGAGTGTGAGTCAAAATATTTATTTCATTATAATTTGCCAATATTTTAAAATTTTCTTTAAATGAGCTCTTAGACATTGTTCCCAATGATGACAAAGTAAAATATTATTTAGTGATTAACAAAAGTATAACTTAAAGAAAGCCGTTAATAAAACACGTTAAAATTTTTAATTAACCTTTTATTTTCTAAACAAAATTAATAGTATCTTATACTCAGTCTGATATAGATCCAAATCTGTCCTTTAAAAAAATATTTTAACAAACAAATTTTTGTCAGTATCTCATGATCTTTACAAGAGCTCAATAGAATCATTGCTTACCGCTACATCGGACGATTCGCTTGTGCTCTACAATCATCCAAGAAAAAAATATATATAAAATTCAAAACACTAAGCTTACAGGGGAACATAGAACTAAACAATATCATAATAATAACAAAACAAACCCAAGCAATGTATGCAACTCTCGGGAGTAAGAAGCACAAAGTACACGTTAGCATTAAGTCTATCAAAACGTAACTAGTATTTACAAGCACTATATCACAGCTTACAACTTCAATATATCTGTGCTACAGGACTGCATAATTTACCATACTGCTTCGTACACATAAAACCATAGAATTATTTAACAATCTACCTTATTCAGACGACATTTCTCTATACATTGAAATAAATGATAAAAACCGGTCATCTAACTTCAATTTCATAATATTTTTTTATTATACTTTCCAAATAAACTATTTTATATTTGTATTATCGAAAAGGCTGTTTTTAAGTTTCATCAATTTTTTTTTGCTTAAGTATAACAAATTATTCTCTAATTACCGGCGGCAAATGTTTTTCACTACATTTAAAAAGACTAGAAAACTATGACTAATGCGATTTATTTCATATTCGGAGTCGTAAGTTGATTATTAGGATGGTATACTTGACCAAATAATCATTTAGCACCAAAACTACCAACGTTTTTAATGTACCTATTTATGCTAATTGTACAAAAATGTAAAAAAGAATTAGAAATTCAAAAAATGTTATATAAAATTTATGATATAAACATTTTATAAAGAAAACAAAATATATTTGATCATTATTATAAAAAGAAATTTAAAAGAGAAAGTGTTTTGAGCGATTGGTACAACCCGTCATTTTGGACTGTTGGTAGTTCCAGTGTTAAGATTGAAAAATATTAAATGTAAAAACATTTTTGATGGTTAATTTTCACCTATAAATCATTAATATATCTGTGAGAGTGATAAAAATTTTATTGTATAACATGCAATCGTATTTGATACAACTACTAATGTTCAGTGTTAAGTATGAAACAGGAAAATTCTTTTGCAGCGAAGCACCACATATTGTTCCTCTTCGATAAAATATTGTATTTCATAAAACATTAAACACCAACATTGGATAATATTATATTCAAATAAATACTTTATCAAGCTCATTCCATTTGAACCTTCCGGGTGTGAAAAGTAGGAAAAGCTGTAGACTATTGTAATGTTACAATGACCTGGACTTATAATGAACTCTGAAGGGTTATGATAGAATGCCACGGTCGTTGAACCCTCCAACATTGCCATGTACCATTTGTAAACCAAAATGTTTACCATGCATCGGGATCAGGGTGAGTAATAAAACAGTGATTAAGTGTTCTCATAGAAGGAGCTGTTCAAATGTGTCGTCAGTAAGTACACAACGGCTTCGTATGTCGACATCATGATCGCCGTGTTAGGTATTTGACGAACAAGCTGCGTGCCTAAGCCCCTGTAACAAAGAGAACACTTTTAATATTAACACGTTGCCTGCCAGAGCGTTTTCTGAATATTTTCCCTTACAGCCTAGTGATGCGCATACAGAATACAATCCCAAATCCTTAATTCGGCAATAAACAATTTAACTAAATTTTGATTTGAATTAAAGTTGTAAGTAACCCTTAACGAACGAACGTGTTTTTGGCATGGCCACAATTTTATCTACAAATTGTTTAACTAATTTAATATTTTAATTTAAAATGTACCGGAAAAATAACTGTCGATTATCTGTGATATTTGTGTGCACGAAGGAAAGTGAAATAAACCAGCTTCCTGTGAAACTTTATGCCACCTGTGAAGCGTCATACGCATTTTTTTGATCTTATAAAATGACGCTTGTATGACGGCATTCGTTCGTTAAGGGTTAAGTTATTATTTTAGATAACACACGGTGACCTTTTTCAAAGGTAATTTCAACATGATAAACAAATTGTTGTTTGGCAAAACATTACCTCGTGTCACGAGTTCTTATTTCATAAGTAGCAGTAAGAGCAAAAAGATGTATATAAACATTTATTTTGAATTTTCGCTTGATTTTATGAAAGTATAATTGTGATCGTGCATATATTCTTTCACGCAATAAAAACAACTAATCTCTTCCGTATATAGTTAATTATTCTTTTTTGTAAACCACGGTGTTGTCTAATGGTACAGACAAGTTTTTATTTTCAGCAATAGCTCAGCTGTAGATACGCTATTATAACTGCCTTGGTGTATACAATTCCAATAATCACAGTGCAGCTCTAGCACAAGGTAATTCATGGCCAGTCAGCAATGTTAATCTTTCAAAAGTCCTGGTACACTGTAAAATTGTGAATATTGACTGCCTTGACCGCCCTGGCGCAGTGGTTTAACGGCTTGCCTTGTAACGCGAAGGTCCCGGGTTCGAATCCCGGGCCATAGGAGCATCGGAGACTGGACGGTGGTAGGAATTTTTCTAACCCGCCTTGCTAACTGCTAGCACCCTCAATGTTCCGGCAGTCTTAGTCACATGTGAGAGCCATATGTATTCTGGGCGAACACGCTTCTGCATCTACGCCATATCATTTGAACCTTAGATACGCCATATCATGTGAAAAAAGCCTTAAATCTGTTTTAATCTCGTTTACATCGACACCACACAGTTCTCTCTGATAGTTATAGGAAAGCGTAATTCATAAAATATTTTGTATTATTTTCCTGTTTAAAAGATTACTATGACCTACAATAGATCCTCTATATAAAAAATCGTCTTCAAAGGTTTAAATAATAGGCCTTTGTGAATGTAATCGTAAATAATCATCTGTTTATAGTATAAATGTTATTCATTTGTTTAGAGTATAAATGTCGTTAAAATTATAAATAAAAATGAATACCTATAAACTCCACGGTATCCCTCCTCCATCCAAACGGTGTGCAGGGTCTGCCAGAATTTTCGATATTTGTCGCCTTCTTCTCTCAGTCTCGTCCTTGCAACTTCTGTAATAGAATTGTAATACACATTTTTAAGATTTGCGTATTATGGACGTTATACCTTTTTTGATTGGTTATGGGCTAAAATTAAAACCTAATGTTACGTAACAATACGGCAGTAGATTGTGGAGCGTGTGCGCCCAGAATACTTCCGGCTTCCACATGTATGGCTGCCGGTACACAATAATGATGTTTGTATTAAATCGTACCCGGGACGTCTACCTTACAAGTTAAACGACAAACCACTGCGCCAAGGAAGAAGAACAATTGTTGGTATTCTCTCTTATGTATCAAACACTACATTTATATCATCTTACAATATATATGGTGTCAGTATGTGCAAAATATAAATTTACATTTTAAATTGTGCAACGTCTATTTCGTTCAAATTAATATAGTAGTACTTACGAGTAATCAGGTAACTAAGAGTTTGCTACCGACATATAAATTTTCTTATCATCTTGTTCAATATAAAGATTTTATATGAAGTAATAGTAATACAATGTACTTATTTATTTTTTTCAATAAACTTCCCACTATAAAGTGGGAAGTTTGTTGAAAAAAGAACTGTGTCAGCAATTGATACAAGAGTAAATATATTGGAGCACACAAATGTTTGGAGGTCATTCGATAATAACAATCTTATCAGAGTTGTAATCAATGTCTGTTAAATTATAGGTGGTCACTATCACTTGTAAATACACTTGCCATGTGGATAAGCAATACAGGAAGCGACTGTCTTCGAGAAAGCACCGGCGCCCATGAACTCCAGGAAGTCCCTCGGCGAGCGCTGGTCAGAAGGCACTCCGTCCATACTCCTGGCGGCAATCAGCCGCGCCTTTACACCCTCGTATAACACGAAGTGGACTACAGTCTCACTGATGCCCATGTACGAGGCTGTTATGCCCTTGTAGAAACCTTTTATGCCCTGAAATAATAAAAAGTTTAGTTAGTGTGATGTATTTTTTTATTTCTCATTTCTCTAGGGGCTTTAGCCTAAAAAGATATTTCAGCTACATTAGTTAAAAATGTACCTGATAAAATTTCACGTGCTACAATTGTAATGTGATTCAGCTAGCACCGCTTGCAAAAGACTCGGGTCGTACCCATTTATGTGGTGTCCACGCATCAACAACTCGCCGTGCGTGCTTTGCTCTTGAAAATTACTTCAGCAAGTGTTCAAAATCATAGAAAAAGTATTTTATAGGTATTTTGAGCATACATCGTGTATGTTTATGATAGATATTCAGATATATAACTTAGTCTAATGTTCCTAACTATTAACACATATTAAGTTAATGTAAAAGATAAATACACAATTCCTATTTTTTATTTTTGATAATTCGATAAATAATATGAAGACTATGTAAAAAACCGGTTCTTATAAAACAATAGTTTGAGATTGAGAATGAGCTAATCCGAAAACACAAAACGTCTTTTTTATAATCTTTTATTATTCTACTCAATTAGTCTTGATAGTGTTTACGAGTTTTATAGCTCCAAAAAGAACATCCAAATTAAACTCAATTTAGCCGACATTGGAACTAAATGGATAATGGAAAATGAATGACTGGCAATAGACAATTACGCGATGACTTATACAGAAAATTGCAGGAAGTTGTAGGAAACTGATGCTTAAAGATCATAGAGTCTTCGTGCACCATGACACGATGAGACTTGGATAACAATAAAATTAGTATGAATAATAAAACAATTATAATCATTGTAGCGTAATATAGTCGCGAACAAATAAAATTAACAATACTTATGAACAAATTGTCAGAAACTTATTATAATTTTTATTAAAATAACGTTCAAAGTAGGACATACTTCGGTTGTAATATCCGCTACTATCCTTTATGTCAATCTGCCATGACGGCATTGCTGCGTTCCGGCATTCGTATGACATTCAGAGTACACTGGGCGAGCACGCGTCACCATCTACTGTCTCATTGTCACTTAACATCATGTTAAATGAAGTTAACATTTGGCAACAGCAATAAGGAAGTTTATTAAAAAAAATATCTCCTAAACAATTTGTACAATTTGTAGTGAAAAAATTCCATTACGACGTTACTCGGGTATTTAAAATACCTACTAATATTTGAGCGTCGAATATATTACATGTTGCCAATTAGCTTCTAATCAAACAAAACGTGACTTTTGTGTATGCAAAGTTTTTCGCTTATTCACATATACACAAATGTTGTAAACACTATGATCACACTTGGCCGTTGTTCACTTCGTATGAAAAATTACTATGTAATAATTTATTTTTATTATTTTACTGATGGCCTCTATTTACTATCAATTTTGTGTTATATATCAGACAAAGTACGTGGTATCTAAATCACCGGTTTGTATTCTATCCGTTTTTTGTACTAGTACATATTATTGCAGAAAATAAGTTAAATGATGGCTCCACAAGTATTGAATATATAGATTCTGAAATAGATTCATTTTTTACATATTACATTCATTTTATTATACAATTAAGAAAAAAAAAAACAAAATAAAACGGGTCTCCAGTTTTTTAAACAACAGCCAAACTGTTGACATTTACAGTTCCCAACAATATATGAAAGTAACCAAAGTTTATATCAAAAAGTATTTGTGGGACATATTAATGTACAAGTTTCGTTTCAATTTCTCTTTATTAGAATTTTGAACATACCATATTCTACAATACATCGTATGCATAAAATGTTTATATTATATAAAAAATGATATTGTAAAAAATTTAATGCAAGGAAACCGTTTTTTTTATTTATTACGGATATTATCAAAATTGTGAAAAGTCATCGATTCCTAAAAACAAATGTTTACAACGCACGCCATCACATTTACAACTTACGTACCATCTTCGCGTATATCCTCTTAATGCATTGCAAAGCAGTTATGTTCTGCCCGTCCAGCTGCAGCCGCGTCTTCACGAACCAAATCGGATTTGTCATCGTGCACGATACGAATCCTGCGACATTGGAATTTTTTCGAGTTTATTCTAAAATTTCTACCCTTCTGTTCCATTTCGGAATTAAAAACACAAACAGAGTATTCAAAAGTTTGTTTTAATAATCATCAGACATATTACACCTTCGAACTGACAACCAAATAATGTAATTGATAATACTGTAGCAATTTGTACAAATTTCTTACGTAACTAAATTATCTTAGTCCATTAGTACCATATATTGTGACAATCGTGTGATGGTTTCGATCAAAGTACACAACGGGCCGGAATTCGCGTTTCCCATTTTTTTTTTAGTAATAAAACATACGATAATTGTTCTAAAATTAACAGATAAAATACTTTTATAATGGTATTAGGGATTTCCATAACACATGAAACAAAGTACGAGAAGTAGCAAGTTTCCGCTAAGCCAATTACTTTCTGTCTGGGAGATTATATTACGATAAATCTTAAGACAATTATGTAACATATTATTATTCAAGCATTTGAAAAGTCTTCTTAAAACATTATAGACCGGTGACGAAAAAGAAACTCATCTTGTGTTTTTGTCGATAAACTCTTTACCGCACAGGTTTTTTTTTTTTTTCATTTAAAATTAATGGGTAGAATTAAAGAACTGAGTAGTCGTCTGACTGTTTGCCTCTCAATAGGTATCAGCTGCAAAAGTCAGAATAACGGGCTAAATGGGGGCGAGTGGCGACGACGAAGTCTTAAAAATTGGCTACAGGTCGAAAAAGTATTAACACATCTTTAAATAATGTTACAAAGCACGTGCTAGAGAACTTCGACATAAACTTACATAGGTTATCGCTTTACCTAGTAGTATGGTAGCTGCATATGTAGTATAAGATTAGATTAATATTTAGTTCATTTTTTAACGATAAATTCTTTTTACTGTGTCTTTTCGAAAGTTACACGATCGATATGATTAAATTTCCTTAAGTGACTGCACGAAACATATGCTTTAAGATTCGACTTTGAGCTTTTATCAATTGCGCCACTCCGACAAATGTATTTTTTTAAAGACAGAGGCCTAACATTTAACCGCAATTCCACAGGATGCTAATACAATGAGACCGGAGTTAGTCTTGATCTCATGTACGTGACCGTCGTTACACAGCAATGCTGTTACATCAACATTTGATATCATGGTGGAAGGCGGATTCATAAAACTTTGGCATTATCCAAATTCCACTTATGTGACTCTGAAATCGAAAAATGGATCTCCGTATAACAAGACAAATTATTAAGCCGCAGTCAAAATGTGTCACGAACTAGGCTCGTTATAATCAATTTTATTTCGCAAACATAAACACGATCCCTATACGTGGTTATAACGTAATGTGTTAAAGATAAATGTCGTCAATGATAAGCTTGTATTTTCCTTTTTTTATCTATTTTTTTATATGTAATATTAATCGGCAAGTTACCTGCAGCGCTAGCCGCCGATAGATGAACGACTGGTGTGTCCGGAGGTATGTGCTGATTTAAAATTGCCTTCGCCTGCGAATAGGTGCAGAAGTATATCGCTCTAGATGGCGCCACCCCCACCAGGTTCGGCCCGAGACCCTTGAACAGGGCACGGGGGCCTTCGTTCTGGACAATGTGCCTGCAAGGTAAAGTCGTAATCAGCGGATCACCTTTGCGCTCTCAATTCAGATAGCTTATTGTTTTTACATGCACTGACGCAAATGGCAGCCTATCTGCTCTTTTACCGATAAACAAAATTGTAAATAAATTAAGTTTATCTATTCTTAGACTGAACAACGAAATTCGTATTCAGATTAGCTTAATAAACAAGTACATTATTTTGATCATTCATTAATTCACTGCCTTCGCTAACACTTATTATTACAAAAACAAACTGCACCAGCCCTTGTCGTGGCGCTAATCTGCACAGTATTTTAGCCTTGTCAGTTGCAAATCCGCATCACGCACGCAGCACGTGACAAACTGCGGGAGCGTTTAATTTCTTATCTATTAGCGTAAATATGATAACAGATTTAGTAGTAACCGGTTTCAAGTTATTCTCACGCTTATGATAAATTGTTTAAAGTGAAACATACTCGCTAATGCTTTATATAATTTCAAATGGTCTGAAGTTTCCCGGCGGGAATTTTTCACAGTGAAATTATGAATATGACATGTTTTTTTTTCCATTTTACAGGCGCACCGATAATGTCTAAAACACGCGATGGCAGAAAGCCAACGTGCCAATTGACACACTAAGACGGGCGCACATTAGCGATGTCCGTAAAGCGCATAGATAAGTTATATCGGAACGTTAGTCACTATGGGCCGACTTGACGTATTTCGGCCTCACAGTATAAAGGCAATGTTTATTTAAAGATGTGTAATTCAGACGCCTATATCAAGCATTATTAAATTTTTATACAAAACGACGTCATCGTTTTGAAAAAAATTTGAGTATTAATTTACAGCATTGTCATTCCGATCGAAACGCCGCTTTGTATGTGTGAAACGATATTTTATATAAAGTGTTATCCCCTAACTCCGTATGAAAAACAAGTCTGCTATTTTTAGCTCGCGCTAAGACATCTTGTTGTTACGCACGCCCATTTGCTGCGATGTTTGTTGTTTTTGATGTGCAAGTTTTTTTTTTGATATAATAAATTTTTTTATAATTTCCTACGTCAAATTGATAGTTAGTTTCCATTTTACGTAGAAAATTATAAAACACATAAAAAACCTCCTTAGTAACAGAAAATTGAATTCACTGTTTTCTATATCACAGGCATCTATTATTGTATACAAATAACTATTTAATAGAGACATAAAAAATAGTAATCGTCTGTAACAAGCACTATTTTATTTTAAAAAAGAACTATCATAGAAATAAATATATATTATCATATTAAATGTATATTTAAAGGACGTCTTTAATGGGCCTGTTTTCTCATGATTCGATAGATTGTTTTCTTATAATGTTCTTTTAACGGAGTGTCAAATTGTGTCCTGGCAACAAATTAATAATTACATTTTACTAATTTATCATTAACCATAATGAAACAACAGACTATGGTAACTATAAGAGTAAACATTCCGAAAATATAAAGATTTTATATATTTTCTTCAATATGTAAAACACAAAGAAAAATGATTTTTATCGTTGGTACAAAAAAATTTCAAATTATTTACATAATATAAAAAAAATGTTATCGATGAGGGGTAAGCCTTATTCAGCTTAAAATCGTATAAAACACACGTTGAAGAAAAATATTATAACAATTGTTACATTGATATTCCACAACAAGCAGTAATCGGTATTTTTATAGAAATACTTAATAAATTGATGATAGTATTTGACAAACGGTTACGGCGATAAAGATTTGCTACCTTATACGTTGTATCCAGTTCGTAATGTTGCAGCAAGGCATTGTCGACCTCTTAAATTATTAATAATTAAGAAGTATTAGTATTATAGTAGTCAGATGAGGTAAAATTGGCTATATGATTTCTCTATGATATTATTTTGAAAATTCTAATCTTAAAAATTCGATCTTGAATATATTCGAATGATATTAGGATACGAATAAATATAAACGCCAAAAAGAATAATCAGCTGATTGTTAGTCATTGCATTGTTTATCTTCAATTTTAAGCGAAAACTGTGTCATGTTAAATTTTATCGGTTAATCGGTGATTCAATTACATTTCCAATCACTACAATTTATTTTTAAATTATTACGTTTACTGCAATAAGTTGATAATATAAAATTAATAATCAATCATAATCGAAACTGTGAATTAAAACGACGATAAATATGAAAAGGGATATGAAAATCGTAAACACGCGTATTCAACTCTTTCGGTACGAACGCTCTCTCCTCGTCAACACTTCAGTTGTATGGAGTGCGCTGTCGGACGTAGGCATGAAAATTTTCCTAACCTCATTCAAATCTATGCTTAACCGTTCCCTGCCGCGGGGGCGAATACGCCTTCCGGTGATATTACCTTACCTAAGGATTGCCTAATTGTCTTTTATATGCCCCTTACTATATTGGAGAAATATTCAAAAAAGCTCCGGCAGGGAAGGTGTTCATGAAACAATGTTATGTTGTTCGTAGCTTTAATATCAAAATTAAATTACTAATAACACTTGCTCTAATAGCGTCTGTATCGAAAGGTTATTTCGGCTTGCCATATAGGCGCGCCATCGATAAATTCCGTGGATGATGAATATGTAAACTCACCTGATGCACTGTATAAGGCTCATGCGCGAGGTGGTGCGGGCGTGTCCGGCTCTAGCGCACTGCTGCACCTGGTAATTGTACGACATCAGCATACGATCTGCCTGCTTGCTGTATGCGAACATCGCGCCCATCGTGCGCCTGTAGCCCCATTTGGCCTCCTGCGTTACACGCCCACTGTTACCTCCACACTACACCACTAAGCCAAAACGTTACGACGCGCCGGAACGCATCTTGTTACAATAATTTCAATGTTAACGGATAACACACAATGTTATTAGAAATTATTCGATTAAATCCATAATTAACAATGACGGGATTTCTTGTGATGCGAATAAAATAAAAAATAATAATAATTGAACAGTTAAACATGGAAATGAAGTATTAAGTTCAAAACAGACTATTAACCCTTAACGATTTGAAAATTTTTGTATTGCTGCCTACTAAAAGAAATAAAAAAGTATGTTCGTAATATATTTGGCTCCCTAGTGTAGTCTACAGAGTTGCAGAACATGGGACGGAAAACTGTATTGGAGCCTACGGAGCGCCTGGGTTAAAAAAATTATTGTCATTAACAATAAAGAACACCCTGTGTTTCTAAACTATAAAGTAACATTCTTCATTATTTGTCGTAAATAGGGTTTGTTGTATTTAATAAAAAAAAAAAATTGAATATACTGTGTGTACTATATGTGCATGGAATACATATAAAATGAAAAATGAAAATGTAAAATGAAAAGAATATGCGATGGATTGCTTAGATAATACAAATAGAATTCCAAGCGTGTAATGTGATACGCGCAGCGGGTTTCTTTTTAATTAATAGTGTGACGAGTGGAGCGAATCAATCGCCTGACCAATGTATACAAAATCTTAATAAAGGACTTTAGATAAGAATATTGCATATCGAATCACCTATGAACAATAAAGAAAACTAGATTCTTTTAGGGTTTGGAAGATAGGATGCGACGGATCGAGACGCGTTAACTTTATAATTCTTTTTGTATTGTTGGTTAATACGTTAAGCTCCACGCTGTTCCCTGGGGAGCGGTGCAAAACTTTCCGTTCAGGCCCCGCCGGCAGTTTACGTTCACGTTGTTGCAACCACAAGGCCCGTCGTTGTCGCCACGCGTTGCGGTCCTTCCATGCTTGTGAGATGGAACGTTTAATTTTGGAGGAATCTTTCTTTTTTTTTTTGGCAAATGCATTAATAAATACAATATATTAGTTAATGTAATTTATTAAAAAAAAACACAGTCAATAATTGTGGCTTTAACGGATAGCCACGTTTATTTGGCGTGTCGCATAACGTGTTAATATGCTATTAGTTAAAGTACAAAATTTTAATTCGATTTACAATCAAGTAGTGAAAAAAATCTAATGACAACACAATTTCCAGAAAAAAAGTAGGTGTCTAATGTTTAACGGTGATTATACATCTCAACAATGAGGTTAATGATACAGAGACGAAGATACAAGGTAATCGCAAATACATACTTTATGGCCAATTTGCACATATCATAATTAAGCTGTGAACACACGCTAGTCCGTCGAAGTTCATGATACACGAATTACACGATTTCGCTTTTACACGGTTTTAATAAATCAATAGTTAGTTAATCTAACACAATTTTTGTTGCATTTTTGAAACCTTCTTAATTTGCCATTTGCATGAAAACTAATTATTTAATTAAGTATAAATTTCATATGAAGTATAGTATAAAACAATAAATCTTTACAAGTGCCTTTAACTTAATATATATTAACCCTTTACGTCTGATGACTTTTTCTATTGAACTAGCGCTGATGCCCCATAAACTCGAATAAATTTTGTTACATCTAATAGATAGTATAAATTGAATTTAGACAGAGAGTAAAGTCATATGAAGAAATGATATTTAAATATAAAATCTTTACATGTACGCAGAAAACTAATTTCACATTCGCGTTGCGATACCCTGTGAAAAACGTGGTGCCGGAGCGGCGTCGCTCGGGTGCAGAAGGTTAAATACTTTTAAACAATTTGAAAATTAATACATAACGTATCTATTGGTAAAATATTTAAAATAAATATCGGTATTACTTTATTTAATAAACAACAAAAAATATTAATTTAATTTCTGCACAAAATCAAACAAGGTTTTTAGCGTAATTATTTCCAAAAGCATATTAATTAATATGAATTTAGGTGTTTCAACGCTATTATTATAAAAATACGACGCAAGAAAATTAGTAGACGTTTAGGTCATGTTAAACTTCCTCACACAGCATCAATCAAAATCAAATCAACGGAAAATTACAGAGAGTAACGGAGGGGAAGCCTTATGCGTTAATTAAATTTTCTCCGAGCACCGGCGCACTCGACAAATATAGATAAACGTGATAAGTAGCTGATAACGTTGTGTAAATTGTAATATGTAACATTTTATCGATTATAAAAAAATACATGCAATAATATCATATATATATTCAATGATTCACAGGAGGTAAGCTTTGGTGCAAAACCTATTTTTTTAGCTAAGCACAAGTCAACTTAACAAGTAAAATTACAATATTCTAGTTTTATAATCTTTTTATAGGTTATTTTTTATAGTCTAACCATTGGCCTCGATTTCATCCGTTGTTAAGTGACAATGTGGCCGTAGATGGTGAAGCGTGTTCAACCAGAATACATCCCTTCTAACATGTATGACTGCCGGAACACGGCAATCGAGCCTTCATTACACGTGTGGGCAGGGAATCGAACCCGTGCGTTCGCGTTTCAAGGCAAGTGGGAAAACAACTGCGCCACGGAGATAGTCAATACTTGATATAAATAATAATAAATTGAATCTATAATGATATTAGCCATGTTATGTTAAATACTGGGCCTGATTTTTATCTTCAAAGTTCTGGCCATGACATTGTTACGTATATAACATATCATAATTAGACGTATAGTTCATCTCCTTCGTTCGTGTTTTCTGATAACTGTAAACTCTCTCCGTCGTACTCGGGAAAAAGTTCTTCTTCATTGATATTCTGAAGCCGTATCAAAATGTGAGCAGCGGTTTTTGAATGAGTTGAAGACAATAAAAAAATGTGGGCATTATCAAGAAATTAAAAATAAATAATTGTGTAGATACTAGGTACCGATAGCCAAACGAGAATAAATTAATTTTATCGTTATATAGGACATGTTGAGGGAATACGAATCGAAATTTGATATCGATGAAATATGAATACCGTATTTATTCCATACATTAATTAATATGTGTAATGAATGTGAGAGTACTATTTAATGTCTTTACTTAATATCATAACGTTTTGAGAATTTTTCGGATTAAGTCCCGTGAAGATGTTTTCTCATTTCAATTTATCCTATAGAAATAGAAACAGATGTTTGTTTTTTATAAAATGAGCATGAAAAAAATTCTTCAACGCACCATATAAAAATACTTTTGCATTATTTTTTAATGACTTTGCTTTGGTTACGTTCGTAATGCACTAATGTGTCATGGAACACTGCATAAAAGAAGTATTGTAAAACGCCCAGTAAGTCTACTTTACAGTCTACTTTAGTATTATGAAATACTTTAATTAATATCAACGATATAAAATGGATATACCAGCAACGTCAAAATTGATTCAGTATACGGATTATTACACAAGAAATAAATGTCGAGATGCTGATAGATGTTCAAAGTAACTTTGTAGCG
>DWQX01002966.1:0-19583 GCA_018245475.1 Pharmacophagus antenor
GGGGGGGGAGTCCAGAATTCGATAGATAATTATCATGTCAAAAATCAGGCAGTTACTTCTGGAATATTTATGATTGGAGTAGTTGATTCAAAAACAGTATTATATACTGTTGATGAGTAGTGCCGGTGCTTGGATGTGGCGATAGTGATAGTGTACTTAGTAAATATGCATATTCCTACAACATACTATTAGTACTAATGGAGAACAAATTCTATTGGAGTATGAGAGCGTCCACTCATCAAAAGTGAGTTTGGCGAGTGTGGTTATTTAAGCATATTTGCTTGCATTTTATATTAACTAGCATCTAGTTAATCTAGTAAATAGCAGGCGTTACTTGCTGGAGGATGACTGGACGTACTTAGGAGAGCGTTGGGTACGTGTGCGTACGTGCGTACTTGCGTACTTGCGTACGTGCTGTAACTTCGACGGCGTTGGGGTCTGCTTTACTTATGCCCCGGAACGGCCTATGTCATAGCACAGCTAAGAGGGAAAGTGGTTTTGTTCCAAAGGTAATTTTCCCCCTATACACTGAAGACGATCACTAATGGGTTTTAGTGTGTAAAAATCACCACATAACGCCTACTTCTCTCTAGAACATCTCGAAGAAACCCCTTCTCCCCACTACCAATACTAGTAAAGGGCGTCACTTATTACAAATAAAAAAATATTTAATCTACTTATTAACAGCAAGATTAATAATTAAGATAAAACCTACTTAATTTTTTTAATACAATTTCCTCACATGAATTTAATTATTATTAAATTTGAATGACATTTGGATGTATCACAAGGTATTAAGAAAAAAAACTCTATGACCTAATTCGAGTTACTAATGAGTGGCATCACGCATCACGCATCACGTACGAGCTAGTGCTATCGCAATAAAAAATTATATTCATTTAGTTACCTTCGAGTGCTTCAAAATGAGAACGAGGCTGGAATTGTTAACGGCGCAAAATTCGTTCGCTTTGTTTGTTTAATTACACCTCAGTGATTGTCGGCTTGATCACGGCAAGGATAACCATTTTAGGGATATGCTTTACATTTTTTTTTATTTAATAACCTTGATTAAACACTTCAAAGTAAAGTATAATGTATCTTACTTGTACTATGTAGTAAGGTACAATACAAACAACAAAAGTAAGGTACAGCCAACCCGAAAGATAGTAAAAGGAAAGTGGTAGAACCCGCAAGAGCTTTCCTCAGAAGCCAGGGTATCCTTCACCAAGTCCTCCCCCTACCCCATACCAAATTAGGTATTTACTACTCCCTTTCAAACTGATTCTCTCTTTGTGCTGGTGAAGTGGTCTAGTAACCATAGCTTGGTCGCCTAGGGTAAAGCGAAGAGAAACCTACCTGCCCGTGACTCTGCCGTAAACCCACGAAGATGGAACGTCATGGGGTTTTAGTCGATGAAAATCTAGTGTAATTGCCCTACCCCCTGCGAGGTAAGGTATGTGAAGCTATTTCCTCCGCAAAAAAAAAGATGATTTCTACTACAAATTAGAAATAAAATATTATATCCCGTTTATGCAGATATGTGGTAATATTCTCTTACAAGTGTTTAGGTTTGTTAGTTTTACTTGTTGCTGAACAGATATGTAACAAGGAGTTTCAGAGTTGTATAATATTGTTCTTAAAAGAATTACCGAAAATGCTAGAACCATGGTAATATAAAGATACGTAACAGGGGCATTAAGAGCTTTTTAAGCTACATTAGAACAACTAGATGCGATTAGCCGAAAATCGGACTAAGACGTTCCTTGTATGAGGCCTATATCCGACATTGGACTGCTGTCGCCTTATGATGAATGAAAAAAAAATTAAAAGCTACTTATTATAAATACTGTTGGCTTTGGTTAGTAATCTGGTGTTTTTTTTTAAATAATCTAGACTTGCGCAGCTATACACTCAATTTGGGGACTCCGAGCTGCATGCAGACTTCCGGGCTTTTGGTCCACTAGCTGTTACTTTATCTACAACGATTTAGAATTTCTAGCTCCCTAGAAAAACCGTAAACGCACCGAATAAACAGGTAATAGATAATTATTAAACATACGCGATAACTTCGTTAATAGTTGTTTAATTTTATTTCTATCGAAAATTTTAGAAATCATTTATATTTTTCGTTCATGGCCCGCAAGACTTATTAGTAGCACGTGTTGGCGACCCCTATTAAAAAGAGGTTGAATATTGCAGGTCCAGCGCCTGACCATAATCTCACCTGATGGGAAATGAACATGCAAATTATGATAGTAGATAGAACAAGTCTATAAAAAGTCATGCAATATTTAAGTCTCTAGGCAAGATTTACGAGAAAAGTAGAAAGAACTAATATTCCTGAGTTACTTATTACGAGTAATTCTTCCCGGAGGAGGGCAAGGTGACAGTAATTAAACGTTTGACTATTAAAAGTGATTGTATAGATTTTTCAATCATTATCTTCATTAGATTGACACCAGCGTGCCAACTGCCGAGGGTTCATCACATTCCGTAAGACAGACATGAATGTACCATCGGTGGTAAATTCTTCTTCAAAATTCTACATTTTTATCCGTCCTACAGGACGGGGTCACAATCGTATAAATCCTGCAATGCACATAGAATTCATACTTTGATTTTGGTCTGTGTGCGGGTGGCCGTAGCCCTGCGGTAGGCGCTCGGTACGATCGGCACGCGTCTCGTCTAATCCAGCCGGCGGCCGGGCGCGATATTTCGTACAGTGTCGTGTGCAAGTGTAGCCAGAAATATTTTTAATCCAAACAAATATCCGGACGCTCTTCAAAATAAATAGCGGCGAACGGCTGGCTAAGGAAGCGTGCACACTTGCGGGCGTGAATTTGTGAAATGTTATTGCCTGAATTAACTGACTCCGGGACGCAGTGCTTTACCGCTTACCTTGTAAAGTGGAGTTCTCGGTTTCGATTTCTGGGCCAAAGGTGTAGTGAACTCTGAATGATGGTAGGTTTTCAAACGTGCAATTTTATTTTTTTATGTGGGGGAAATACTTTCATATACCTGTCCTCGTGGGGGCTAGGCTAAGTTATGTCGGACTTGCACCAGCTAAAACCCTTACGAGGTTACATCATTATTGCTTTAAACTACGAGAACGCTTGGGCTTCGCCGGCCGCATATCCTCCTCCTAGTAAAACGCATTGTAACATACAGCGCGTCTTCATCTCTGGCCTCTTATCCTCAAATAGGTAACGAACCTTTCCGAGCCCGTCACCCAGAGGTCATAGGACCCGAAAGGACGAGCAACCGAAAGCACAAGTCTTCCGAGTCCGCTACGACGGATCTGGTTTTAGCCTTCGTCGTCGACCGAAATTCGGTCACGGAAGATAGGGTTTACCCTTCTTTGCGCAACCCCACCGCCGCCGTATACACGGTGCGACAACCTTAGTTGCGAAGGATAGGGAGAGCGACTCTACCTATCTTCCGCGACTTCACCACGGTTACGAAGGCAGCGCGAATGACGTCTAACTCGTCGTACGCTGTCCCCACAGCCCACCGGCACACATCCGAGGCAGGCTGACCAAAATCATATGAAATGGCCACCTAGAGCCAGCCCTACGCTTTGAGCCAGCCAGTAGGTTCCTCTTCGCTTCACCTTGGCTGACCAGTGCACTTACTAAGTTCTTCCTCCATGACAAGGCAAGAACCAGTAGGGGGGGGGGAAGGGGAGGGGCGAATGCGCTAGCTAGCACACTCAATGTCAATCTGCCACCATAACAGCATATCTTCACCAAGTACGGCCTGATTGTCATTTAACATCCAGTGAATTCGACGTCGTGTTAACATGTAAACCAAAAAAATGTACTATAGTCTATTATCATGTGCAATGCCACTATATAAGTCGAAAAGCTCGACATGTTCTCTTTAAGCGACATTAACGTACGCCTGCGCTTAAAGACATGCCGGGCAATACTTCTGAGATATCATCTACGAGTTATATAGTTACATAAATTGTAAATAATACAATTACACTTTAAATGAGAACCGATAGACTTTTAGCCCTGGATTTAGGGGACCCCTCATTGTGACAAAACAACGATTAAGCAAAATTGTTTTCCTCACGAAATAAGAAATAAAAGTATATAATAATATAAAACTATCAAAAATGTTCGTAAATGTAATGTTATCTTGTTAATAACGTTGGGTTTTCATTTCAAAATATCACAGAGATCAGGATCACAGAGAGCAATGAGAAGTTTACACATTAAGTACAAAGTAAAGAATCCTGTTATGAAATTTACCATATACGTGATTTTCTATCGAATCTATATATGTCAATTGTTTCTCAGTACAGATTTAAATCCACTTGTATACACGTCGAACGCACCTAACTTGCTAAATTTACATTTCTTCTAAAAGAAAATATATCTTGTGGTCGCGTAACAAGTGTGAAGGGTTCATTATGTGATATAAAAATCAACGTTGACCAGAGCCGGATCACTTAGGACAAAAAGAGAGCGTGTTTACATTAGACGCCGCGAAACGGACGGTATTATATGGGTGACTGATGATTGCTCAAGTCAGGAGCGATCTGCGGTTCCATTCATACATTCTGAATAAATTTCAGTTATTATTGCCACAAACACCACGATAAAAACAAGATATATTATAATTCCGAGATTACTGCAACTTGGAGTGGCAGTTGAAACTCACATCGATATGAATTTGAAATTGATAGTTATGTAATGGATAATAATAATAATATAATTTTTGTTGTTATATTTTGATTAAACTTTATGCTTTTCTATTGTATTACATATTTATTTTTATAAAATGATGCAAGCATTTCAGCATATGGTTCAACAAAAAAATAAATTTCCGAGGAAAAAAGAGAGAGAGGAGAAAGTACGAAAAACTTAAAAATAAAAAAGGCATCAAAAATTATCTGTTTGTTGGGTAGATATACGAAAATAAAAGTCAATACCATTTGGCACGAGATGCGATAAATCACTATGAACTAGGTTCCATAATTTGTATTATTTAGATATCGTTTTATTAAAAAATAATGAACATGGTACAAGTATAAGCTCTAGTTAATCTGAGAGGGTAGATATAAAAAAATACTGGTTTTATATAATTCGCAAAAAAAAAATAGGAGTTGTTAAATGAATAATGTATTTTACATTTAATATATAACTACCTTCGTGTCGTGGCGCAGTGGTTAACTGCTTGCTTCATAACACAGAAGTCCCAGTTTTGATACCGAGGCCGCTTCCGTGGTGAGGTTAAGACGGAGAGTTTCTTCATATTTTCAGTGTCCATTTGCCCCTATAACAGTGTTGCTGGGTTTCAGAAGTTATACATATACAGGATATTTTGGGTGCTTTACCATTTAAGAGTTATTTAATTATTGGCCCCTTTCCGATAACAATAATGGTGAAAGGCACATGTAGTAACTAAAAAAGGACGAAATTAATATTCGCACGAAATAGAATTTCACTTTACGGTACAAAGAATTTCTCTTAAACCATACAATAAAAAATGTTGTTTACGCGGCGGCTGAGAAACGATAGTCGAGTAATTGTAACTGTTACCAGTGTACGGGAATAATCGGGAACGTTTATAAGGTGCGATACGACAACGAACAGATACCGCGGCGGACGACTCGCGGCCGGCATTTGCAGAGTTTATTATGAGAGTAGGAGCAAACTATCGGACTGATGCAATAACTTCGAAACATAATCGAGGTTCGATCTAGTCAAGTTTCACTGGTAAAAATAGGTACGTATAAATATTTGACTATACGAAATTAAATTTTATTCTTCTGAATGGTGCGAATCGTGCATTCGACTTTTTGTAAACTAATTTCGTACGTAACAACATTTAAAACTCAACAGAATTTATAAATTTAATAAATCTAATGTCATTACTTATGTTCAATCTGACAATCAATCAAACAGGAAAACAAATAAATGACGGTCTTGAACAAAATAAACAAAGTGATCGCTTTTATCTATGCATTCAAAGTTCAAAATCCTTACTGACTGAATGACCTATATATATCAACGTAGAGCGTAGACCGCCACGATCCTAGCGAATGAAATTTGGATGAATGCCTTCATGGCATAGCGATTTACCCGCTTGTCTTGTCACGCGGCGGTCCCAGGCCACAGGAGAGTGGAGTCTGGATGATGGTAAGGTTTACCGAACCCGTCTGGCAAGCGGCCACCCTCTGTGTAATTCCGCCGCCATAACAGCATTGCTGTGTTCCAGCAGTAATACACGTGTGAGCCAGAAGTATTCGGGGCGAACACGCTTTCCAGTCTACTGCTTCATTGTCACCTTTTATCAGATGAAATCTAGGTCAAGTGTTAGGTCATAAGCGATAAATAAGGTAGTGTTCTTTTTGATGTGTGGGTAGGTGTCCTCCAGGCGACGGACACGATAATTGGTACGCACACTGGCGCGGGATGTTATGTTAAAATTGAATGAAAATAATACCTTACCCAGACAAGCAGACTGGTGAAGGCTAGTAAATTATACAAATTTATATATTTTATAAGAAGCATAACGTATCAATCATCGGCACCATCCACTTCTGGTTCTTTAATTTCACGTAAATCGTTGTCGGCTTCGATCCGCAGCCAGATCAAAGTTGATTTCTTATAAATATCATGTCAACACTGGGCGTATCGCGGTTAATATCTTGTTCAAAGGAAAATACGTGTGAAGATGTGCGATGATTAATGTATTAGGACGCGATTAGATTATACTCAAACGAGGCATGGGTAAACAAAAGTGCAATGGGGGATTTAATATTCCGTGCCCACAAGCTTTAGAAAGAAGTGGCAAAAAAATTATATTTTGAATATATAAATTTATTTACTGTTTTGATTACTATTTATTATATATTTTTTGCTATGAAATTATAATTATTATCAAAAAAGTGTACAAAGTTAAAGAACGTTAAGAAAAGGAAATTGTAAAATTTGCGACAAAGATTTCACGTACTGTATGCTCGTGAAAAATAGAAAATAATATTGTTGTGTATTGTACAGTATTCTGTTTTATTTCCGAGTAAGAAATGAAGAGAATTGGCGAGAGGAAATATTTATACAGAACATGATTCACGGACTTTGGATAATTCTAAAGTAAACGAAAGTGAAGGTGAATTGAAAATTTTTTGAGGAATTTGGTTTTTTTTAAACTACTTCTCTACTAAGAAGTATGGAATGAGAAGGTTTAGAAAGGCTATTTTACCAGGAATTTAACATTTACAAAATTACATTTACCACATGAAACACTTATGCAATATTGTGCTATACGAACAATATGTTACAGGCAATTAATAATAAAAATTAAATTTATTGTAAAATAGAATCAAGTCATTACGTCAAGTACCACCAGGTTTTTTTTTATATTTTGATGTCTATTTGTAATTAAAAATAAATGACATATACATACATACTGTAATACTTATATTACGTAAATTATTTTAGTTAAATTAGTGAAGACAAAATGAAATTACAAAACTATGCAATCAATTATCAATCTACATCTTAAATTTATCTGTGTACATAATGTTATTACATATATGTATGCATGAGTGATAAACGAATAGGATGAAGGCAGTAAATAAACTTTATGTAGCCGCCGTGTAATAAAACAGTTGTTTAAATAAAAAAAGCAACAACATCTTAGAGAGGTTATGTGCGTAGCGCGTACGTCGCTAGTGGTTTCTCTTTGTAGTTGCAACATTTGTTCGCGGTTTTTAGGGCATTTAAAATGTTTACACTTCACGTCATAAACGATCTTTGGGAATGATTTAACTCCGCATTATTCAAACCGAACTTGGTGTAAGTCGTTTGGATAGTAAATTATTTTGATTTAAGAGTCCAGCTGGTTTTGAACTTAGTCATTAAGAAAGTAATGTGTTTTTCAACATCTGAATGTTAGATCGGTGTGTTTTCAGTGAATGAGTATAAATGAATGACGTTGTCTATTAAAAGATACATGAAGTTGTTACTTTCTTTTATATATTTTAAAATCATGGGTATAAACAGACTACATCGTGGCAAAATACCATTTCAAACGCTAACAAAATTAATCTTGTCTAGTTTCGTGTAATAGTAAAGACCTGATTATTATTGATAATTATAAAGTATTCAGTTTTAACACGGATGTAATGACGTAGCGAGTTGAGACTAATATATGTATAAAACATTACATTCAAATCTGTTTAAGTTTGTGTAATCTTATTGATTTCTATTTAAAGAAAGAATTACAAAAAGTTACCTTCAATTTGAAAAGAGAGTAAAACTTCATCTATTGTGTTTGCAAACAACAATAAAGTCTCAAGGTAAATGATAAAGGCAGCACTTGAGATTCCTCTTCCGGTGAAATCTCATTTAGCTGGCAAGTTATCACATCTAGGTCACTCAATCTTTGAGTTCCATAACTAATTCTATTTCTCGACTCAACCAAAATCTTGGAGGTCGGTATAAGATACAATAAAAACAGCGCACGTATAGAAAGTACACGTTAATAAGTAAAAACAAATAATTATCTTTACGGGTAATTACGGAGATAATTTTAATGTATTTTTTTTATTTCATGTTGATACAATTTTAACGTTTTTATTATAATTGGTTATTAATTTATTTAGCAGACGACGAAATTTAACATATTTATCATTATTATAATTACACAATGGCGTCGATTGCAGAAGTACTTAAATGTATGATAAATAAAGAAACAAAATGCACAGGTAAAATTAGAAAATTATTTCAATTATATGTGAAGTAAAAACCTTTCGAATAAAAACGGATCGCAAAGGTATTCGAGAATGCTAATCTGCCGGAACCATTGGATTGGTCATAATATAAAAGTGTGCACGTGTGTTTATTTTTATAGAGAAGAGTTTTTTAACTCGTTTATTGTAATTGGCAGATAAAGCGGTACCATATCAACTTAAACATACTTCAATTAGCAATGAAAATTTGTTTCAATGTAGTATTACTATATTTACTCCATTTAAGCTCATATTTTATAATCGCTATCCGAAAATTAATACTAATTATAGTGAACGAAATGTAAATGAAATAAAACTATATTGTAACATTTATTTCATAACTATCGACTTATTGATATTTTAGTCTCTGAAAGGATTCATAGATGGCGCCAGTTGTAGTGATGATCAAAAAGGAGCGTTATAATAGATCGTACAAAACAAGACAGTAACTCCGTCCAGTCGTCATGAATATATTATTTTGATGTATTTGTAAGTCTATACATTCTACAAACGAATTAGTGTTAGCTGTAAGAATGCCGAAATATAAAACTTTTGTAATGTTTTAATTCATTGCCGAATTTTGTATAGAATCATAATTTTAAGAACAGAAATTTCTAATTTTCGTTATTTTGTTTTGTTTTGCTTAGTGCAGCAATTAAAACTATAATATTGGAAATTGTAATAATGATTCATGAATCTAAATATATATTTACATGTTTACATTCTTTGTAAGCATCTTAAAGGATACAAAGGACGAAATTGATATCTGAAGACTTTTTCTGCCAGTCAACACTTGATCATTAAAAAGCATGTTGTAGGCGAAAACAATTAAAAATGTAGGTATACTGTATTTACTAATGAAAGACTGTAGATGTATTATGTAGGTAGCTAATTTAATCTTTAGCATAAGATGTGTTCTTTGAAATTTGATACTATGTCGGTTTATGTTATTAGCACTATAAAATAATAAACGGGCAATGTTATTTTTTTTTTGGTTTTAATTTTTGATTAATTCATTTCGTGATGTAAGTAAGGAGACCGTGTTCAATATGATCCGTAATAGTTTGATAGAAATAAAGCTGACAGTATTTAGAATTGTGCAAGCAGTGTGTTTAATATAGATTTCATTACGATTTTGAGTTTATCATCATTTGATGCTACAGGTAATAAAATTAGGTTTCAGATTATAGAAAGAAAGATGTTCACGAGTCTCTATCAAAAACAAAATGTTATAGCTGTGCCAATAAGTATTATGTACTTATAACATCATAATTATTTAAAATAATTAAAACGGTGGAGAAAAAAGTATTGACTTTTCTGACTTGAAAAAAATATTGACCATTTGTTTCAAGTTGCATATGTCCTTTGTTCGTTTTAACTTAGGTTTCCTTTTGGCATGTAATAGACGATATAGTACTGCTGTTTGTGTTATGTATGGGCATCGTTTGCTTGAAACAAAGCGACGGTCGAGGCACGCGAGGCGCGCGGCCGTGTGCACTTCTGCCGAGAGCGGTGTGTAGTTACGTAACGCGATGTTTTAGTTTTCTTATGTTTACAGTGGTCGGTCGGCGGGCGAGTGTCGCTTGTCCCCACTGCGCATCGATCCGCTCCGCCCAGCGTACGCTCCTCCCACCTGATCCCCGCGCCGCCACCCGCGCACCTCGCCCCGGACCGCTGGCCTTTGTCGCGCGCCGCCCGCGCGGTCACCTGTGTCGCACGTCCTCAGTCGCAAAGCGGCCGCGTCGCGCGACACCCGCTTCGCACTACGCGCTATATTATGACAGTGACGTGATGGAAGGCAAAGAGTTCGGTGCGGTTCCCGGCCTGCCCGCCGGTCTGGACTACTTTATGATGCCGCGCGTGACCCAGCCGGTGCAACAATTTGACTTTAGAAAATTGGGCGCCAGCTTCAGCGGGCGCGATGAAGAGCGCGACGAGCCCCGGTCTCCAGAATATCCACCAGAACGCCGCGAACCGCCGCCCGCGCCCTGGCCTCTCGGTCTCGGTGTTCAGTTCGTCAATCCCGCAACTGGGAAGAAGAGAGTGCAGTGCAATGTTTGTCTAAAAACTTTTTGCGACAAGGGGGCACTTAAAATACATTTTTCGGCAGTGCACCTGCGTGAAATGCACAAGTGTACGGTGGAGGGGTGCACGATGATGTTCAGTTCGCGGCGGTCGAGAAACAGGCACAGCGCCAATCCTAATCCGAAGTTGCATTCGCCGCACGTTAGACGTAAGATATCGGCGCACGACGGCCGTTCCGCGCAGCCCTTCCCGCTTTTACCTGCGCTGGCCAGACTACCACTACCGCCACCAGCTCTTTTGCCGCCTGAGTTGGCTGCTAGACTGCCTCCTACACTCGCCGCCCCGCCGGGATCTACGCCATTACCACCACGCGTGCCACTCGATGACCTCCGTAACTTCAGTGAAATTGAAAAAATGTATAGAAAGATACCATCCCCTGAAACTTCCACCCGTCATGTGTTTAATATTCTTAAACCTCCGTCATCCCGCGAGGACGAATGTAAAAAGCACATTGAAGATATTGAACACGTTTCCGATGATAAGCACGTCGAGGAAGAAAAACCTAATGCCAAACTACCTGTGAAAGAAAGGTTAAATTACAATGATGAGCCTGAAGATTTAAGTGTAAATAAACGGCGAAACGAGAATAAGCCGGCTGAACAGCCGGAGAATGATAGCCGCATCGAACCCACCGTCGCTGACGACAAGTCGTCGTTTGTTCCTAATAAACGAAAGAGGAAAAGTGGCAACCCTACAAGGTGCTCTCAAAACAACGAATACAGTGTTTCCGATGAAGAATATAACAGTGAATTATTTAGAAACGTTACAACGCCCAGCTCGAGTCGGGCGGAGGAAGAGCCTTTGTCGCTGAAGAAACAAAAGCCTGAGAAGTGGGAGCCATTTCAGAACGGTGAGGAAACTGTGGATACGGAAACAGTGACACGAGTGAAGGCTGAAAGTGACTCCGATGAAGAATCCAGTGCACCGAGTGTCGTCCGGGAAGGACTGAGATTGCGTTCCGACCTGTATACACCGAGTGACAGCGGCAGTGACCTGCACGCTCTGGAGGAACGTCTCGCTAGAGTACGTACACCGTCAGCCAGTAGTGACCGCACAGACGACCACACTGACATAAATGATCTCGAAATACCTATAGACGACGAAAATCCCGATCGGTGCACAGCTTGTGGAAAAATATTTCAAAATCATTTCACACTGCGAATGCATTATAGAAACGAGCATTTAAAATTATTACATCCGTGCGACGTAAGCGGTTGTGATGCCGCGTTTCCCTCTCGCCGAAGTAGGGATAGGCACAGCTCTAACGTTGACCTACATAGACGACTGCTTTCTACGGGCTCGCCTGAAACGCGAGAGCAAAAACCCGCCTTCGAAGTTAATGCAGAGATTTTAAACAAATTATACGCTGACATAAAAGGTCTCGCTTCAACACTCGAAAGTCTGAGATACGGCGGCGAAGACTCTACCCAGCTACCCAGTTACGTTACGGAAACAATGAAATTCTACAGTAGGAATTTCAGCGCTTTACAAGCGGGGCTGTTCCCGCAATTAGGGGATCGAGGTTTTTTTCCCGGCCCCTTCTTGATGGGTAACGGGGCGCCGTTGGCGGGAGGGCTGTACGGTACACCTGCCGGAGCGCAGTCGGCCAGGGAGTCTTTGTCACCACTATCTGCCTCCTCGCCTCCCGTAATTTCACCGGGCCGTCTGGATGCGGCGCACGCTAGACCCCGTGATGATGCTAAATTGCTTTTTCGAGAAACGACAGAATCATACAAAAAGATGACCTCCCTCTGCGAACGCCAGGAACAGCTTTACCAGCACCACGTGCCAGTGTCATGACGCAGCGGTCGCCCCACGCGCCACGCTTGGTGACACCTCACTTTCTGAAATCATGGAATATGGCGCGCCCGATAGACTCTTGTATAATTAATTGTTAATAATATTAATTGTGTTAATTCTATTTCGTATTTCGTTTTGTATTTTCCTTGTGATATTTAGACAAATATTATATCGTAATTAACGATCCCACGAACTCTAAGTTAATAGGGGGCAGTATCGCTTGGGTGTCTCAGTTGACGTACGTGAAGCGAAGTGCAATACGGACTTGAATATTATAAATTTTAATGAACAAGGCGCTGTACGATATGGTATCGCGTAGAGTACTCGTAATCGATGTTGAAAGTAAGCGTTATAATGATCAGCTTCATTTATTGTTCTGACGCAATAAACTCATTGAGGAAAAAATATTTCATTGTTTTTTATTTACGCCAACACATCGGTAAGTTGTACCGAATTGTAACATAACCAACTCACAGTTTACCAATAACACAGCTATAACGCGGGGCTCTGCGGGGGATTGTTCAAGTGGAAAGGTGCATCTGCCTTTTTTGCTTCGATGGGTTGATATTTTATTTTCTACAATTGTTTACGTATATTCTATATGCTTTACTAACATTTATTAATAATATTGTAACCCTAATTACCTTTTTAAAAGCACCAAAAGTATAATTTTAAAAAGTCGAAAATGATATTCTACTTGGAATCAAAGCTTCATAACATATAACTCATTGATTATTAGACCACGTTCTCAAAGCTGAGGCGACGGTGGAACCTACATAAACCCGTTAACGAATATTAATGTCACATCAATTTCAAACTAGGTAGCAATGATCAGTGGCTGAATTCAATTAAAAAACTATGAATCTAGAATGAGATGCTTATAAAATATAACCATCATAATAAAATACAATGTCATTATTTGCATAATTTTTAGTGATTTTTAACACGCAAGTCTGTTAAAAATAATTTATAAAATGCGACGTTAGCCTAAATAGTGATGGAATGAGTACTGTACTTCATACCATTTAAATACGTCGAAACTTTCTATCTTTGTAATAAAAAAAAACAACACTTATTTTGGTGACTTTATTATTCAAATTATAGTACAAATTTATTTATCTTATAAAGATTTTGAAATAGTATGAACACTGCATTAATTTATTTTCAATAAAAAAATCAATTTGTACTACATTATTTGTTATAAACACGGCACATTAAAAACTATTTGCGATGATAAAAATGCAAAATTTTAATACTGAATAGTTTTTTTTTTAAATAAGCGCAGTGAAATTAATTGAAAACCAAATAACTAAATCTTACATTGTAATACATGTATATTAAGAAACAGACGATTTTTTTTTCAAATTAAATCAGAAAATTCGGTAATTGTCGAGCCATCCATCCGCCGTGAGAACTCAACTAATTGCGGACCTCTTATGATTTAATAATAGGGCGACGTACGAAACATTAATTCGTATATTCGAGTCCGAGGTCACATAAAAAATTGCCGCCATTACGGTCCCATCAAGTTTTAGGCGTACACGTATCGTTCGCCATTTTATTTCCAAACATAATAACATGCTGTTAGATTTGACAAAACGCCTTGAAGGATTCAAAAAGCCATTCGTTCTGCTGCTGTGACGACGACGCCGGTTAGTTTGGCATTTATTTTTCTTTAATACATTCCGGTCGTTAATCAACCGTATGCAGACGACTATTCATTAAACAAATCCCTCGGCATGCCAAATGAAATAATATTAATTAATTTAAACATAAGTGTTGATGAAGTTTATGGGTTTATAATTGAAGATGTCATACGTACAAGATAACTAACTTAAACTTTTTGATCTTCATTCGTAATTTATTTACGTAATTGTACTATAGAAATACGCTTATATTAAGGGGACAATAATTTGTATCTTTGTGTACTTACTTTTATCACTGTGTAATGAATTGTACTAAGTTCAAATTTATGAATTGTCAATGCTTAAACCTACAGAAATTCGTAACGTATTTTAACTTTTGAAATATATCAAATATAAACAAAGTTAGAGATATTTTTTTACTAAACCTATAGAAGTTTTCAGTGAATATTTTATTATCTATATTATTTCAAAAAAAGTAATCAAACTTGTCAGGTATCCCATAATAAGAAAAAAACTGCTTCTATTTAGGTAAAGCTATTAATATCCACTACCGTGCCAATTTTAATTAATTTATAATTAGATGATGAGTTTAAATTGTAAAACCGAGGAATGCCTTCGAGACACAGACGGGGCCCAAGGGCGCTGGCTAACTTAGTTTGCGTATTCACGTCTTGGGAACATTTAGTTTATTAATTAGGGTTTGACAAACTATGCGGTTAGTCCCTTTCCTGTAATGCCCACGCCGGTACTGTCGGACGGCGGATTTTCGATATGCCTCATGATTTTCATTTGAATTGTAATGTTTCTGATTTTGTACGAGTTTGTGAAGAATAATAAATAATGTATACAATTACGTGAAATAAATATGATAATCATACATTTTTTAAATGCAGCTGTATTGTTATAGTGGTGCCACCTACAACTATTATATGGGAGAATTACAGCTATAATTCCAAATTAAGACAGGTAAAATTTTAAATTTGGAATTATAGAACCCGTTCTAAAGTTTCAAATTTAAATGTGATTTTGTTTTAGTTTACTCGTAGTGGTTCTCTTTTCATGCTTCTAATAGTAATGTGCAAACTACTGTGTTCCGGTCTTAGATATGTGATAGCTGAGCTAACGAGATTTAAGTAGCATTGAATTTATCATGCTGACGTGTATAAACTGTGACGAAAGACAAAAACTGTCTTGTAGTCATGTTAAAGTATTACAGAATTTCGATTAGGACATCGTTGATTGACGAACTCATTATTTACATATGATTTTAATATTTTCCCATTTTTTGTTAAAAAAGTACATACGCATTTTCCGTAATTGAACTAAAGATACGTAAAGTATATCCAACAGTAATGCTTAAGAACAGAGTCCAATGTGCAATAAACTATGTTTCTTATCTATTTATTGTTTATTTATAATATCATTTTGTTCTTATAATTAAATGATTATTTTTATAAATTACATTTGTTGAGGTAATTAAGATTAAAACAATTGTAGTACATTATCATTAACGACCAGGTGAACGGTTTCGGCGGTTTGTTGTTTTATGTTAAAAAAATAGATCTTATACACAGAGTTATGAGTTCCGATTTATTTTCTTAATCTGTATACATAAACGGTCGCTTTGCGCTTCCTTGGAATGTATTATCCAATGATTCAATAGCAAAAGTGAAACAATCGTAATTATCGCTCAATATCGTCTGTACTGATTGCTAATCTTTTAATTTTTATTCTTTAAGCAACTATGAGCATTAAGCATTATTAATAAATCACTGTCATCCCTGCTCTAAAGCAGTTGTCATAAATGCATATCTTTATTTACATTTCGCTAACACTCGACTACAATTATAAACGATCTCATATAACAGTGAAACCGAAAACGATAGAAGTTTACCCGCCTAAAGTGTGTTTTCTTTTTTTATGGTTCTCTACCGCTGAGTACAGCCTGACAGCGGCAGTGTATTAAACCTTACAAAATTGTTTATCTCCTAATATGTTAGTAGGGTACCATATTTTTTTTATTCAAAAGTTGTATTAACAGTGTACTGTGCATAAAGTTCTTAACAATCAACCGTTCTTACACGAACACTATTATTAACAAATACACACAAAATTCACCACTTAACAACTATACGTCTTAATTCAGCTTATTAATGTAATTTTATGTATTATTTGCAATACATTTATTTGCTATTTAATTGTTTGTGTATATATACATAGAATAATGAAATTATCGATCTATATTTAACACTAGATTCACCGATACATGTCTATGGTTTTCTTTTCGAGTCTGTAGTAATTTTGAGCATTATTGTATTGTTATTTTCCTGTTTTGCAAAAAATTTATAGAACAATGTTGCCAGTGGCAGTACAAAAAAAATCAAACGCATATTAGTATATGAAGTTTTTTATCTAGGGTTGGTCGGTCAAAATAACGGTTGTGGTAAATCTAGTGGTAACAATGTTTACAATAAATTTCACTGTCAATTGGAGTATGTAAAAAATCTCATGTTAAAAGCTGGAACATAGTAATGTCGTTATGGCACCTGATTAAAAATACTAGTTTAGCAGATAACCGAATGAATTCGAAACCTTTTTATAATAGAGAGAAAATAATTTATTATGTTATATATTTACGGTCGTTCTGCGTAAGTTTGCTTATAGAAGAATCACTGATTTGAATTTGTAATATGCTTTATAACTACTGGTTCACGTATTTTATTCTCTACCAAAATTCTTATACAATGATATCTTTTAACCCTTTTAGTTACTTCAGTATCGTTTAAGTTGAAAATCATGCAAAACACATGATAAAACTGTCATGTTCATGATCCATTTTGGTATTTCATTACTTTTGAAATATTTGTCTACAAAATAGTGTAACACTTGCTTTATCTTGCGTCTTATATTAGTTTTAACTTCGAGACTAGTGTTATAATTTTTCATATTCCTAACAGACGGGGCGAGAGCGAGTTTAAAGCGAGGGCCTTGCGGCCCTGGGGCATTGCAACCTCTGTGTACTTTGTCAAACGTTAATTAACATTCTGATAATTCAGCGAGCACAGAGTTTACGAAGAAGCGATTGCAATATTGTTTGAATATAGTTAATTGTGGGGCAACATGTTTAAATGTTGATGTTAATAGAAGAGTGTCTACCATCTTATATTAGTTGTGAGAAATAATCTTTTTACGTTATCTTCTTCTATTTTATACGTTTTAGTCGTATTGTTGTCTAAATAATACATAGTCTGTAAAATTTGAAATCGCTTTGTTTTTATTTAGTCAATATTATTGATGTCCTTCATCCGCTATTTATCAACCACACATTGCATCTAAATAGGTCCATTTTTTTAATTACGAAAATGTAAAACATTTATATTATTTATAGATTCAAGCGTTACTTTGCGGTACTAAATGATACATTAAAACAAAAAATTAATTCGCTAATTCCCTTTATTTAATGGCAAATATTACTAAAATCCGATCTCAGCTTGGTTTCACATCATGTTGAACCCGTAATATCTCCTAAAGATGTCACGTGTAGTGGCGAAACGAGTTGATATAGGATTTTAATCGCAGTATTTGCGATTAAATAAGTCGAAAATGAGCAAATACTTTTTTGTGTTATTGATTTATTTTATTAGTAGAGTAGATATAAATAAAGAAATTACTTATTATCTTATCAAAGCGTATAATGTTAATTCAAATGGGAAATGCGACTTGGATTTCTGCATTGCGGTGGCGCGGCGCCCCGTGAGTCAACAAGTCTCCACCCCCAGGGCTCACTTTAATCTCTCTTGTCTCCAGCAAACTCTTACAGACGCTTCCGATTCCAAAGTGAGAATACCTAATGATTCTTTTAATCTCCTTAAAAATTCTCAAAGGAATTCACAAAATGCTCGCCGAACGAAAATTTCGCCGCGAGCCCAACGTTTTTCTATTAAGCTACTCATTAATAATTAAAAAAGTTATTCCAGTATTGATATTTTAAAATTAGAAAATAATAAAAAAACGCTATCAAATGTACCCATTTAAATTATAATAATTAAAGTTTAACGTATACAAATATTTACAGGAAAAAAAATATTTTTACAAGCTCAATGGTTATTCCTATGTTAAATATATTTAAAGATGTGATCAATAGAAATTGAGGATTAACATTATTAAATGAGGATAAAAATTACAAGAAAAACCACATAAATATTTTTCATAAAAGGTTAGGGTAGTCAAAAGTATCTCACTAAATTTTATACTTAAAATATGTTTTTCATAAAGGCACAACCGTAAAATATAAAAAAATGACCTTTATTGTTTCACAACATGAAATAACCTTAAATCGACCCCCCCGACCATGCAAACTCTAACACTACTGTGGTTCCGGAATCGAATCAGGAACCGCTGCGACAAAATAGTCATTAATTTCGATCGCTGCGTTTTGTAATGTGATAACATTTAAATGTTTAACTTTGTACAACATCTAAGAAATGATATTTTTTCTAAATTTAATATTATGTAATTCAGGGAACAATAAATGATTTAAAAAATACCTTCCTTATGAAAAGAAAACAAAACGTTGGAACTTGTTTATTGTTGACCTTTGATATATTTTTAAACTTGTGTATCACAATTTGTAACTAACTGGGCCACAGCTGTAGTGGAGTCTGGATGGTGATAAGGTTTTAGGAACCCGCCTAGCCAGCTACCATCCTCAATGGCAAATCTTCCACTATAATATCGCTGTGTCCCGGCTGTCATACACGTGAGAGCTAGAAGTATTTTGGATGTACACGCTTCACCATATACGGCCTTATTGTCACTTAACATCACGTGAAATTGAAGTAAATTGTTACGTTCATAACTGATAAAAATTGTTATATTCCTATTATAATATCTTATTATAATGAAATATCGCACACGATAAAGATGTCGATTCTATTTACAGTACTTGTTCGGGTGTTCCTGTCGGGAGCTGGATGATCCGAGGGGAGCATTATGAATAATTCACGTGTTATGATCAAAGACAATTGGGACGTCTGACATGTGACGTCACGCTTTTTACACTGTCAGCCGCGTCGAGCTCTAGACGGGGATATTTACATGAATCATTTTCCCTTTACACAAAAGGGATTAGAACATGATAGGCTATGAACGTTCATACTCGGTTTTCTTTTTGACGTCACCGATTACGCATATTGTACTGTGTACTACTAAACAGCTAGCGAATATGCCGTGCCGAAGAAAAGATGTTGCCAGACTGTGTAGTGCCAACAGTCAAACATGGTGGAGGCTCTATTATGGTCTGGGGA
>DWQX01002967.1:0-19583 GCA_018245475.1 Pharmacophagus antenor
AGTGACAACTTTAAAAAAATATATATGGAAAGTGTCGTTTGATAAGAAAGGTGCGGTGTGGTATGCGAACTGAAATAAAACTATTTCACGAACGAGCAAAATCACTAAGAAAAATAATATATAAGAGGAAATACTAACTAGTGCAAATTAGTATTTTCCGTTTTATGTATCTTAGCATAAGAATTGATTTTAAATTTTTTTCGGAATCAACTTTAAAGTATCACTTAGACTTTTCTGAAAAAAAGAAAAAGCTCTTAGACAAATCAATCTGTGAAACGTTATGCCTGTCTAGATAGTCAAAATGAAATAATAGTTATGGTTAGAATTGTTAACATTCGTATCATCATATAGAAAATGAAAAAAACCGACGTAGTGATTAGACAAGCATTTTCAGAATCTATCGAGATAGTATCCATTAAAAGTTATTTGCTTACGTTAGTATAATCAACGTCTGTTGGTAGTTAACGCGGAATTAATTACGGTCTAACTCAGTCAATTGCCAGTCCGTACTCATAAAGTATTTAAGAAAAATAAATAGGTAGGAAATGAAATCATAACGGCCGCGAGCCGGCGCGCGGCGGCTGCTCCGCCTGCGTCGGCGAGCACATCTGGTGCGCCCGCGCATAACTCGACGCACTCTGTGAGAATCCACTTCCCTCGTTTGTTTGTATTCAATGAATTACACACGACAACGTAAAGTGCATTACGCTTCACGTACACATTTTTGGTATGATGATTTGAAAGTGAACTCAATTGTGTTACTTGCTGAGTTCGAATCTTTTTAACAAATATGGACTAATATTTGACTTTAACTATTTTAATTGTTAAGTTACTTTAGTTAGTTAATGAGGCCGTAGATGCTGGTTTGCTCGTATGGAATACTTTGGCTCTCACAGACAGACAGACAGACTTTTTTTAAATGAATGTTTTAGTTTGTACTGCTTTTATATCTAATGTTAAGTACAAAAGGAATTTGTCAAATGTGCTCGATGTATGGGTAAATTTTTTATAGAGATTTATTATATGTATAGATAATTGGTTCAATGAACAATGACGGAGAAAAATTAAAAACAAATCATATCGTAACCTTTATAATGTAGGTTCACTTTTTAGTATTAGAGCTGGTCTTTATGGTCAAACGATGACTTGAAGTCAAAATAATTTATTCAAAATATGATAGCCCATTGGCTTTTATATGCAGAATAATTCATAGGCAGCGCCCCGACACGCGCGCCCTTCACCGCTTCCTAAGTTCTTTAGCTGGGGAGAGCAAACGCCATAACAGATGCCGCAGCCTCGACGTCTTACACAATTAACGACTAATTAAAATTACGGAGCACGCAGAACTGCTCCGTGGAAAAAAAAAATATGATGAAATTCAAAGTAATAATTGGTGCATAATTCGATGAGCTCCTATCGCCACGTAGAGCGTTTTCACGGACGGAAGGCAGCCCGACGCAAGTTCCGTAACAACGATTGGGGAACTCGCAGCAATAAAATCAATCATTCCGCCAGTAACGATCGTATCGAGATATGAAATTTTTACATTTGCCCCGGATTCAGGGTTGCCATGCGCAAGTGTAGAGTTCCATCCGGAAAACGTTGACTGTTGTTTACGGGTTGTTAGTTATCTAATTTAATTTTTTGATTTGATCTTTACTTTGCGGATTATGTCTCAATGAGCCATAAAAAATGATATGCTAATTTCACATTTTTTTTTAATCCCAAATATGGCAATTTCGAATTCGTGACGTCGAACGCATAACTTCTCCCCAAGATGCCTTGTGTAGCAGCGAAATATATTAATAAAAACCGGAAAACAGCAAGTTATTTTGTTTTTGTGATTTATCGAATTACCGAGAATCGATATATAAAATAATTCTCTATTAATTATCGATCATGTGATATCAATATTTGTTTTCTTCGTTTCTCACCTTCGCAAATAATTCATAATTTCACAATTGTTATACACCTGCAAATAGTAAAATAAATTTTAATTACAAACAATAAACAGACACTGATACAAATATTTTAAAGAAAACTTTATACTTTCTATATGAAACCGACATTTCTATTAAATTATTTCTACTTTTAAAATCGATATCTCTATACGCATTTGATCTACAGTGATGTAGTAAATTAATTAAATAGTGTCAAAATAAATATTAAGATATTTAAGAAGATAAATAGTTTTGTACGAGAGATATTACAAGTTGTATAAATTCACAAAGGGAGACGGCTCGGTGGCCAGTAGCTTGCGCGCAAGCGACAAATAAAACGTTTTATTGTTTCCATGTAGCCATGAATAAAGTTTTTAAAGCTTTTTTCTCCGAAATAGGCATTCGTAATAAAATGTCTGGCATTTCGTAAATTAAAAAAAAAGTAAAATAATGGTAACCCTACCGGCGTCCGACGGAGCGACCGCCCGTTTCAGTTTTCGCTTAAAAATAGACATTTTGAGTGCTCCGAGATAAGTTAGATGGATGCCGTGTTTTAACTTACGAGATAAACGCTCAGTACTTTTTGATCCATATCTGTTTCATGCATCGCGTATACAACAATTTCATTCTAATCCACTAAATTTGTTTGACTTTGTGCAGGCGCGTTTGAAAAACGAACGAGCGGGAACGTTACGAGTGGAATTTTAAAATTAGAACGTATTAACTTTTTCCTTTTTAATTTCAGTCGCGGTTGACATGGTGTACGGCGGTTTCACGCTGTATCATGCAGCCTATTCGCGAAGTCGAAGCTTCAGGTTATTGACGATCATTATCAATCAATGAGCGGTGTCAAAGCTTAAAGTAAAACATAAGTAAGAACAGTGTCGTTATTCTGTTAATGTTGTCAGAAATAATGCACAGAATTGGGTAATTTTTTAATTTCACGACACAAAATTTTCTTATACACGGACTTAAACTTTTATGAAACTCGTTATAAATTCATTTTTTTTTAATGATGAATTAAATACTTGTATCTTTTATCCCATTCCACCGACCAAGGACAGCACTATCAATAGTGATGGGACTGTAACCCGGGGTATATATTACGGTTACCCGCATTAGACATGCGTTCTCGGAGTCACCATGAAAGCTCGCATTTAGCACCACAATAGGCGGGCGTGGTCCGCGAGCTAGCGGGGAATAATTATCTCCCTTCTCCCCCCCCCCACTCCCGCTCACCGCCGCGCCTCGTAGAGCCTTCGTGAGCATTGTCTTGAGATGTGACCCTTGACGCGTTAGCACGCTCGACACGTGCTAGTTATGTGACATACCGATTTAACCTTTATCGAGTGATGCGCATTCGCAAAATGCATCACAATTTGCAAGGTAAAGTGCTGACGTCATTATTTCTAATCTATAATTTATCGATATTGTAAAACCTTTCATCCGGAATAAGCTTCATTATAATGTGAACTATCAGCTGGTTTTTATGACGTTTGGTTGTTGATCGAACTCGTAGCCAATAACATTTTTTTTTAATTTATCTCTTAATAATAATTAAAAGAGAAACAACTATACTGTAATTGTTGCATCGTGGTACATAGCTCACTTTGTAATGGGGACATCCCTAGTTCGATCCTTCATAGGTTTTCTCGGCTCTAACTTGAAATTAGTTCGGTTTGAAATTTTCCTTAATTGTTCTTTTAAACACGAACTATGTTTTCTTGTAATTAAACGAACTCACTTCTTAGATGAAACCATTTTAGTGGAATTATGAATTGCAGCTATATATATATTACAGGGATCGGATCAAAAACTGCATGATTGGTGTTATATGTAATCGATATTGATAGTTTATAAGATTAATCGTTTTTTTTCCACTCTTGAAACATCGAGGTGTCAAACAGTAGAGATTTACGAGTCATATATCCAGCGAAGTGACAAATGCATCTGTTCGTAAAATGCCGTAGCAAATATAGCTTAACTATTAATATGTATTTTATTATTTAACAATTTAGTTCCGATAAATATATCCATTGGTAGTTCATACAAATAAAATTTTGTTTAAAATAGTTTTCTTTAAGAATAATTGTCATTTGCATGCAGCAACTTTAAGGTTGAAACATTTTAAAAGGCAATAACAGGTGTTTGCGCGCGATCGTTATCGGTGGCCAGCAACGAAGAAACTCAATTGGCTGGCCGATAAAACGACGACGTGTAGAGAAAAGAAAAAAAAGCATTCGTTAGATGTAAGTTTTGTAAATGGAATTCAATTTTTAACTATCGCGCCGCGTTCGTAAAAGAATGCGGCGGCCACCCCGCGCGTTATTGCGAATACGTGAAAACGGCGCGTGCCGGCCCAGCGGCGCGTCGCCCCGCGTCGCCGCGCGTCGCGGCCCGCGTTGCGTAAGCGGCACGCGGGCGGAATACAAGAAGCGTTGATTTCTCTATCGCCTTCTATAGACTCACGAGGATCGATACAATTGATAGACCGTTCGCTTTGTACGCGAACAATTAAGTGGGCAATAATTAAGTGAAAAATAATATTACTTCGTAAACGTATTTATCTGTATTAATGACAAACGAAAAGATCAACTGACACTAGCTGCCGATTTGCCGGCATGAAAGTAATTAGAAAAAATTGGATTTGGTCTACAGAATTTCAAATGTAATATCCCAAAACCAACTGCAAATTAAGCCGTATAAAACGATCAGTCCCATCTTGAAATTTTCTGTATATCTGTGTGTTCATCGCGAAATATTATTTTGCCTAACTGTAATTAATTGCCAGCGTTAACTACACTTAGTCACTTGTATAATTAGTAGCTAGAAGAAACAAAAAAAAATTGTCAATCACTAGTTGAGAAGTGTTCCCATTAAAGAGTCTTATATTATGTAAATTATCAAAATGTCGCAAGAATACTCGGCTAATAAACAAACTGTATTTTCATGTTCTTATTTTGATAACTAAAGATATGCTAAACAATAAAAGATTAAAACATAAATGATAAATAACACATTTTAATAAAGCTCATCTACCAAGCTGGAGCATTCAAACATTTCGAATTTCCAAATGTCAGTTAAAAAGAACAAGTCGAAACTCTTTATCTCGGGCGAGCCGTTCTAAATTCAAAATATGAGTGAAGCAATTGAAAAACGAACCGAACTAAGTTCACATTACGAGCGCGCTCCAAATTCAAGTGTATTCAAATATCGAACGCGCCGAGATGGATTATGACGGGCGTGTGGGGAGATGGCGGAATGTCGGAATAGATCTTGATAACGGGCACAAATCATATTACTTTCTATTTTTTTTAACGATAGATATTTTTAAGTACTTAATAATTATAACACTTTACATACCAAATAGTTTTCTTACATGATAACAATATTTTTATTTGTCCCACCATAGTGATGCAACCATGACGTCTCAACTAAAACTTTCAATCAACCGTGTAGATTTGAATAAAATATTACTCAAATTTATAAAATCATAATGTTAAACGTAGCTGGTTTCGTTTCGGCGTATAGATATGATCCCATTGATTGATGGGTGACCACGTTGCGAGTGCTTTCAATGGGACCAACTTAAATAGGCATCTGGGCATCTCGTGTTATAGTCTACATAATGGTTCTCGTTAAATTGGTCGTTATATAGTCTAAGTGTGTTGACCCCGAGTGTGTGGCGCGGACTAGACTGTACAATATTTTGAACTTAATTAAAAATGTATAAAGAATCTATTGCGCGTCACGGACGCCACCATGTTTGTTGAGTTTGAATATTTAATTAAAACCAATAGAATATCGATTAAAATCTAATGCCTTGAACCGTTAAATATCGATTTTTTCTAACAAATTGAGCGCTCGCACTAATTTCCTGTTCGCGTCAAATTGAGATATGCGATGTGTGGATATGTCAAACCGACCTCTCTCCGACGCATTAGGGTTGTACCGCTCAAGTTATCATATCTTAATTATATCGACATGTCAACTTTATTTGTCATTTCATTCTTTAATGAGAATAATTTTCTTTTGTTATAATTGACGGCTATATTGATTAAAACTAGGATTACGATACGGAATTTAGCGAAACAACTTTCGACACAAGGTTCCGTATAATTATGTCCGATTTTTTTAACGTGTAACATTGCTTTGTATTTCTGTAACGTAGTGAATATGCGGGAAATTACAAATGCATTGAATTACCACGGAAAACAAAAGGGAACCTCGAAGAGATGTAAAGCCAACATTACATATATAAACAGAGTTCAGGAATAATGTGTTTTGCATGATTTTTATTGATTGATAACGAATTGAAAATATAAAAAAACTGCATTTGTGTATGAACTTTAAGAACTAAATACTGCATGCTGCAAAATGAGAATATCGCGATTAAAAATCAAACATCAATATAAGGAACACTGCAATGAAATAAAAGCGCTTTGACGCGCTTTGCCCTTTGTACGCGATACAAAGTGTGCGCCTGTACGGGCTCCCAGTATTCGTAATGCGTCCGTTAGTCTTATTAATGCGCTAAGGATGCGCGAGTGCATTCGTCGGACGGTTTAGTGGACGATGCATTAATGCTACGGATCTCTTTTTTGTTTTTTTTTTTTTCGTTTTTTTTTTCTCATTCATCGCCCGGAGATTGGTCATTACACATCTGAATGTGTGTTCTGACAAAAAGACGGATCGACGCTCTCGTAAGAAGTCGGAACGCGGCGCAAGTGGCCGGCGGACGTGCCCTTTATGTCGTTAGAATTTGGAAAATATCCGGCGCGATTGGAAAGTTTGTTGAACGCAGCGCGTTTAAATTTCGAACAGTGGCGGTACCATCATACACGTAAAAAATGCACAACCTGTATGCAATAATATACAATAAAATTAATAAATCGTAATCGATGTCTTGAGGTGGACGCAAAGATAAAAGACAGGAAAAAATCAAAATCTGGGTCCATAACCTGAAGGGAAACATTTAATACCCAAGTAGAAAATTTATTAAAACTTTTATAGTCGAGTATTGACTTCACAGTTACAAGAAAGAGTAACAGGTATATAGATCAACTAAATAAAACTTCTCTGTTCGATATTTATAGCATTTAATTTAAACTATTTAATAACCGACGTTTTGATTCCTTTACGGTGTCTATGGTTACGGGAGAACTGAGGAGACACGCGACCTGATGTCACAGCCATCACGGTGTACCTTCAGCCTTTAATGAATATTTTCTAAAGGTCCGTTCTACACAAAGATTAATATGCCTTGATGTCTTAGTGGTGATAGTCTTGGCGATTGTTAATGGTTATTAATGAATACCAAAAAAATCAAGCTCACATTAGTGTGCTTTTTTTTAATTTAAAATTAAAGGCTATAAACATTTGTAAGTTTGATTTTTATTCTATATCTAACATTTACGTGAACGTACAAAACTATTATTCTATTAGAACGGAGTCGAAAATCGGAATCAATAGCATAAAAAAAAAACAAATAAATAAATAAACATTCGATAACCAAAATCGTTTTCCAGTTTCCCGGCGGTGATTTTTAACACGCATTAAACTCATATGAAGATAAAATTAACACAAACATGTATAACAAATAAAAACAAATCGTCATTAATATAATTAATAATTCCTGTCCATAAATAATTGTTGATACCGTATTCGCTTGTGAACGCATAATTCACACGGAGAGCAGTTTTTCTTAGCTTATCCGCCCGAATAATCGTTAATTAAACGACTATAAAATGTTAATCGCACAACGAGGATGATACGTGTCTACATGAATTTTAATGATATTTATTAAATTAATGATTATGAATATTAACAACGCTTATTTGCATCACGTTAATTAGATTTTCACACTTCGCTATGTGATATATGGCGTGACGCTGAGCTAATGGCGTTAAAAGATACCCACACGGGTTCACTCAAATATATGTAGCAACTAGTTCACCACTAACTTGGTGCCGCCTAACACTTAATGAATATTGTATTAGCTATTTAATAGAATAGAATAATATATTTTTTTCTCCGTTGGGTGGGTTAACATTTGTCTTCGATTTCACCTGATGTTAGGTGACTATAATGCCGTAGATGGTGAAGCGTGTTCGCCACGAATACATCCGTATCTCTCATGTATGTCTGCCGGAACTCAGCAATGATGTTGTGGCCGTAAATTGAGATTGAATTCGAAAAACCTTACCCCTATCCAAAATACACTACTCGTGTGCCGATAACCGAACTCGAGACCTACCCGTTACAAGACAAGCGGGTAAACCGCTGCGCCACGGAGACAGTCAATATTACTTTTAATAATTGTTTGTTACAATGATTTCGACGATACAAATCAATTATTAATAGATTTTGTTGTCGTGTTGTGGCTTATGGTTAAAAAAGGAAAATCCTTTACTATTATCACCGGCAACTTTCAATATTCGCTGATAATTCAATTTCTTACAATAAATATCCGTAATGTTTTCACACTCCATATAAATATGTGTGTGCATGTACGTGTGCGTGAATATTTTCAATGCATAGATTCGGATGTATAATGTTTTAATGTATGTATAGATTATAAAATATATCATTGGACCAATGCTCTAGTGTCAATCCTATTAATATCAAAGTTTAACTTTCACACAAAATCTTTATAACGTCGTTCGTAAAGACCTAATCTGACTTAGTAGATAAGAAAATTTATATCAATCATATTAGATTCAGGACTTTTAGTTAACGAAGGTAACGAATGACATATTATTTTTTAAATTTAATACTAGTCGTGTTCCGCACGCTTTAATTTGAGAGTAATTTTTGATATAATATTAATATTAATTCTCCTCTCAGTTATTATTATTTAAGTTGTTCCACCCATTAGAGGTGATATTTTAAAAAAGAAACCTTAGTGGATAGCTCAATCAAAACTCATCACAAAGTATGCACCCTCATAATTTCATGTGTCTAACAACACCGGTTTAGGGTGTGCGTTGATATATAGGCCAGTCTGTCAGTGAATCAGTCAAGACTTAATTTTATAAGTATACCTATAAATCATGGATCTAACGTTTGACAACATGTAGTGACCATGAGGCCGAATATGGTTCACTGTACTCGATCTAAATACTCTGGCTCTTATGTATGACTAGTAGAACATACACAATACAGTAGTTAAATATGTGTTAACATGGTCTATTTAGCATCATCTAATATTTCACTTGGAATAAAATCTCGAAGCTAAAGAGTTTCATCTGAAATTCAAATTCTGCGATGTATAAAAATTTAAAGATATTTTATGTTAATCTGTTTTTAAATGATAATTGTTTTTCCCCATTAGCGTATTAAAACAAAAAAAAACTGTGCGTTTAAAGTAAACGTTTGCAATCTAACCACTTAAATTAAGTTAGAACGTCCATATTAAAGTCTATTACCAGCAATATTGAACACCATCTTGGGCGTACGTCACCGCTCTTAATTATACTCCACATATTCCTTAAACACGGGAATTAACCCCAATTGAGGGATCGCTCTATTTAAATTACTACCAACGTACTACACAAGTTTGTGGAAGCGTGTGACGCGTCACTTTAATCTATGTGTCCCCGTGACAGATGAGATGCTCGCCGCTTAATACATTCCTCGGTATCTCCGACCACGTTAAACGAAATAACACCCTAATCTGTACACGATGAGGCGACTTACGATCGGACAACGTTCATCTGTTAACTTTTCGAACGCATTCGAAATTTAATTTTTATTTTTAATCTCGTTTGTTTAACCGGCAAATGCGAAATGTCAATATCCGGTACGAAGATTTTATAGATTTAAAAAAAACCCTCAAATTATTTGAGCAAAATTTATTTCCTTTCCGATAATATTTTTTTACTAAGAACAGTAAATAAATCAATTCAATAAGCAATTATATCTAAATATAATACACAACAAGGACTTTTCAAAGGCATGTCCGAATTAAAACTTATGGATAACGGTTGTTTTTTTTAAGTAGTGAATAATGGTAACGTATTTCAAATGGCAGAATTAATAGGAACTATAACATTTCATTGGTCGCAATGCAACCTTGGAATACGTAATTAAAAAGTGACAGAATTAAAGGCCACCAAACCTCAAGCCGAATAGGAATGTAGATTTTTGGCATATTGTGCAATTGCTGTTAAAAGTTTTTGTATTAGAACGGACTTGTTATTCAGGATATAAAGCTTCGGATTCCGTAATTATTAATTAAACATTTCTTTTAATCAAATTCGCCGGAGAAAGATCTAATGCTTCACTTCCTGTTGTTTTTTTTATTTTAATAATTTTTATAGCTTGATTTATAGGCAGATTCCTGACCACTTTTTTTCGTTTACGCGGTATTTCGTAGAAATTAATCTTGTTATATTGTCGGCCATGAATAAATTAAAAATTGTGATAAAACATACGAACAATGTTCTCGTAAACGAATGAGGTCCGACCGCCATCTTTAATAACAATGAGCGTTATTGTCTCTCCTTAATTCCATTTTTAAAAAAATAATCCATTTCGCATTTCATCCCGAAAGGGACCGCCTGAACAAGGGAATTACAACCTTATACAGATTGTGTTAATTACAGTTTAACTTGACTTTGGTGAAGCAGCTGAATTCTTTGTAGGTTAGTTGTTTAATTAAAATGGATCTTATCATGTAAGTTAAAAGAGTTAGAATTGCCTGCTAATTGGTTAACAGCGAACGCATATGTGGAAGTGTGGGACGGAGATACTACAAGAAAGGAACGAGTTGGACTCACGACTCGCCGATGTGTCTGTTTATTATGATAATTATTATGCGATGACAAAATTGAATTATTGTAAAACATTAACTTTAACGAAATACAAAATGTAAGGATCACAAAAGGATGTTTGATGTATGTAAGAAACGCAATGACATTTTGAAATTCCTTCATCTTTCGGTTCCCTCATTATTTGCCAGTGCTATATAATTTGATTTATCAATATCGAATATAACGATATTGTTTAATCGAAGAATGCAAAATTTAAATTCCAAATACACTTTATTCAATTAGGCCCTCACAGACGCTTTTGGATGGTGAAATGATTCTACAGCCGATTTCAAGATCTTAGACTCACCTATAAAGGACCAGGTAAGAAACTCACTCACTCTAAATATTATTGTAATACACTTTTTCTTTGATTAAATTAAAGCGAATATTATTTCCGTGGATTTTTTCGTAAATCATGTATTCTGTTATTGAAAATCAAGTGTCAATATTTCTTTTTGTTCTGTCTGTCGTGGAGTTCGGCGCGCCATTTCCTTTCAGCAAGGGCATTTAAAAGCGGGGAGTGGGCGAATAGGGGTGGTGTCTTACCCTCGAAAAAAAAAGAAGGAGGGTTTTTCTCGAAATTCGACTTTGACCTTGACTATAATACTCATTAAATGCTTATTAGAAGTTCATTTCGTTGTTCAAACAATGGAATAATCCACGAAATGGATTCTAATTAGAAGTTTAAATCCATCAAACCGCTGTTCAACTCGAACATTTATGTTCGTGTATAAAAAAGAATCGCGTGTTAAATCTGAAATTCACCCATCGGTTCCCGTGATGGATAAATCAGCGTACACCCGTATAAATATCCAATTTACAATTGTAACAAACAATTAATATACCGTACATGGTACTGGTACTTCGAGCATGACGGACGACCGGGGCCCTGCATTAGGTCCCGATATGGACAGCCGCTGAATTTGTTTTATAGATGAGCTGATTATCAGAGATATATCTTCCTATGAGTAGTTTACATTAGAAAGAAAGTATAATAAGACGAAAGGAACAGTAAACATCGTATATTTTTTTATTCATAAAATTATTGAGTAACTTTACATTGGAATTCTTCTATAAAAATACAACATTCTCAGTTTTACCTGACACGTAATTTTTTTTTGTATAAGCAATAATCAAAATCGTTTATTGTTGTTCTCACCATATCTTAGTGATAGCTACAGTTCTTTAAACGAAAATATATAATCAATAATTTTTTCGTCATTACCAACTCTTTTGTAATAGATACAAGTACTGTCTATAATAGTATTGATTCGATAGACCGTTTGACCACAACTACACGTGTATTTTGCGTTACAAGCCAAATCGTCATGTCTTAGTAGTATGTCAATTAACTTACAATGGTTTTCGTCAGGCTGATGAGACTGCTACCGTTGGGTCGCGGCTGACCGCTTACCTCATAACGAGTTTTGATTACAGTGAGTTTTATTCGAAACTCCCCCCCTCCCAGCTAACTACAAACCCTTTTATTGTCAATAATTACGATTACGTTCCGACAGTCAAACCTGTGAGAGCAAGTATTCTGACCCATCTTCGGTTTTATTTTTACTTAGCACAATGCAAAATTGTGGCTAAACATTGGTTACATACCCGTTAACCGTTAACAAATCCGTTACGAAAAAAAAAGTAAAAATGCCCTTTATTTAAAAAACGTAATACGCAATTAAATAAAACTAATTTCCAATAAGAATAAGTTATCGAAAGTATTTGGAACTGTTAACGTCGTAATGATTATTAATTTAGGAATTTATACTTCCTTTAGGTATAAAATGTCCTTGTTAGTGGCGGAACATTAATGACAACACGACTTAGTAGGACTATACCATAGACAATGGCAGGAAAGCGCTAACGGTCCTAACTGGGAAGTGTGGGGTCGTGCCAGTTCCTCATACGCGTCAGGTGAGCTAGGGCTTAGTGTGTCACCAGCTTTTATAATTTTATTTTGTTTTAATACGTGTCGTATGAAAGTTGTCTTTTTTTCTTTGATAATTTAATTTTACATAACAAACCTATTCTTGATTGCACGTGTTTAGCAAACGGCTGAGCAGAAATTACACTTTAAGTCCATAATCAGCGTTTTGATCCTGATAATGGAAGTTGCAACACCCGCGGTACACTCTCAGAAATAGGAAATTACAAATAATTATTACTCAAGCCCTACTTACATCGCTCCGAACGAGAAATTATAGTAACTGTATATTGCCGTTTTATTTGCCGATCCATTCGCATTGCGTTTTTTTTTTTGATGTACCTGTCAAACACAAGAGTAATAAGACAGGTTTTTAGTGCGATACAGAGATACACTAGCCTAGAGTTTCACGAAGCTGTGTAAGCAACAAAGATTAAGTAAAATCCACAAAAGTAGCTACTAGCTATTTATTTCAATATGTACTTAAATATATTTCTATAAATGTTTTATTAAGATAAAATTACCAAAGGATTTTTTTACAAACGGTAAATGCTTATAAGTTTTGAATTAGGAACTAACTTCTGAGGTCTATTGTGATTTAATATTTTATATTATGAAACATTTTAAATTAATATTTAAAATAGTTTTGTTTCCTATACACTTATTTGATTTCCGATAAATTTTTTCCCCAATTCATGATCAGAGCGTATAAATCAACGCAATAGACATTTAACGGCATTATAAAACGTGATCAAAAGCAAAACTCTTATTGGAGCGGACATTTGTGTTTTCGTTATGATTTACGCTCATTTATTTGACTGACCGCTGGTGTAATGGTTGTAACCCTATCCATTACATCAGGGGCCGAGGATTCGATCCCTTCTCATGACAAACATTAATATGATGAACATATCTGTTTGTTCTGTTTGGTTGTGAATTTATGTTTAAGTTTATATTTCAAAAAATATCTGTATACATATATTGGGCCCTGATAACCTTTACTAGAGGCGCTTGATTACTTATCTTGGGATCTGTGCACTTTGTGTGGAAAATGTCTTCGATATTTATTATTATATTATTATTATTCATACATTTATAGCTCTTATCGATTTACGGCATCACAAAGATCGTTAAAAACGTAAGATAGCTCACCGGAACCGTCTCTCTATGCGCTGATGACCATAAATAATCGCCAACTTTTTATTAAGTCAACTCGCCTCTAGTATCGGGAGCCGCTCGTATCGAGCCATAATATCGCATTCAATGCATTTTTGTGTCTTTTGAAAATAACTAACCTTATCTGTGGACGTGTTAAGTCAACATTGACTATGTGCCGGTTCGAAGTAACACAAGTCAGCACTTCATTGGCCGCCATAGCCCTCGATTAATATGTGGGCTTATATTTTGTATGGTTAATATGATTTATTGGGTTATTTTATAGTGTATTCATTAGCAATAGATGCTCACTTTACTTCTACCCAAATATTGAGTTTTAATGTCCAATACAGTTTTACATTAAAAAAATATATAAATATATATCAGCTAATTTCGTGAAGAAAAAGAAAACATAATTAATAATTAGCCAATACATATCTCTCGCTCAGCTCGTCTGTTAAAATATAACGATCTCATATCTAGTTGGTAAATGGTTGCAATAGTATCGCTGGCGAATTATCGAAAGTTGAAAATCGTATCGTGCTCGCGCGCGGAAAGCGCTTGTCGCGCCCGTCAGCGCGCTCAGCGATGTTCGATACGGCAACGTTCGAAATTTGAATGAATCACGTGACGTGAGTCAATCCCATTGTTCCGACACAATACTCCGTACTAACATTCGTCCGAGTCCAAGTAAATTAGGAAATGTATTTTTTATTGGGAAGGCCTTTTTGAATTACAATTGGAAGTAATATATGACACACGTACGCGATTCCAGTTAGAGCCGTGAGAGTATTTGAATATCGTCGACGTCCGCGGCGCGCGCCCTCCTTAGGAAACTTCGGTCCTCACTCTTTTTTTGTTTCAGCGCCCCTTCATCGCAGCCCCGTCGGCACACGTTAATGTTTACGAACTGCGTTTATTGTACCAAAAGTCAAACATTTGCATTGTTTTACGGGGAAGTCGGTGGAAAGAGAAATAAAGAAAATAATAATTTTTATTTATATAACAATCACGTTCGGCTCACATTGATTGTTTGGTAGCCGCGTGACGTCACCTCCGCCCGCCCGATAAGGCGCTTCCGGTCGAAATCCTGACCGGTGGGTGAACGGATGACCGAATGAACGGCACCGCGACCTCCTCCGGGACGTTGAGGACGAATTTTTCCGATAGGTATCTTCATAAAGGCCTTTACGCATTACACCGTTGACGTAAATACGTTATAAGTTATGCGGCCTAACAATACAATGTGGCTTGTACTTTTAAATGTATTACGCACATGTGACAAAGAGGCATTATCATCGACATAAAAGATATAAATAAAAAGGAAGCATTGCGAAATAATTATACATTATAAGCATAGTAAGTCACATGTATTCCTCAAAATGTTTATAGCTAACCTATTTGCTATAGAACTTTTGCAGTCGTAGGTATTATCTAAGTATACTCCTTAACAACATCCCCTTTAACTTTAAGTGAGTCGGGAGTAACTTGATGTCTGAACGCAAACTCTACATTACTACCAGATAAGTTTTCACAAAATCTTTTTATCTAAGTCGATCGACTAATTTCATTGCATCTACAGACCAATGACTAGTCTGTTAATAGTATAGATTAATAAGATGTAAAAGCAAAACCAAAAAAAAAATACTTTTTATAAAATATATTTAACAAATTTATCGTAAACTAGAGCTATAACGGAGTGTTAATACATTTGTCGAAATAGTAATAAAAGTTCAGACTCTTATTAACTAACTCTAATATTAAGATTCAACATGTATGTTTATAGTTAGTTGTTAGTTTTCGAAACAGAACTAATGACTACAATGTATTCATCTTTCGTAACAACCGGTGGTGGTGCTTAGATAAACTAAATGCTTGATACCCTCTTCCAAGATGAACCGTCCTACGCAAAACGGTTGGCAGTAACTTGACGTACATAGCCGAGAACCAGGCTAAGTAGCTTTGGTTGGGCCAGTAGGGTGCCTGTAAGACCGAGCACTTGTATACGCATGATTAAAAAAGAATATTATTAATACATGACCAGATGTTTAATTTTTTTTTCTTTATGATCATGCTTAAACTCTGTAAAAATTTTGTTTTATTAATTTTAGTATGTTAGTAGCAATATAGTGTAAATTGCTTCAATAGTGGGGTGGTATTTCGGGGCTTGTATGGGAGTACCGCCTCTGGCTAGAGGTAACTCTATGTCCAGCAGTAGCCTGGACATTGATAATTAAATGATAAAATCTCGAACTTGCCACAACATTAGACCATTAATACTTAACAAATATAATTTGACTTGGAGGTCACGATCGGAAAATACACAGTTTCTAATTCACTTATAATACGCAATTACTGAGAAACTGTTAACTTTTTTTGTTTGTATAACATCTAAATCTCCATTATAACAAAAACATATCGTTTGTGTTTACTCATTCGACGGTAGACAAAAAAGCCGTAAGCGTTGTGTGTCTGGTGATTTTTCCTCAAATTTATTAAAGTTATCGAGGTAATGATCAGCGTTTTTTCTTTATTTTGTCCGGAATAAATATTTCATAGTCATGTTAAGCTTGTATATATAATAAGTCGTTAAGTTGCTGTCTGTATATCGAAAATATCTGTATAAAGTAAATTGATTGTAACGGTGTCATTTAAAGTTTTTTCTTTTTTTTTTTAAATTTAGAGACTTCATGGCCTGGTCTTGTGTTGTAGTGTCTTTACCGTTTAAAAACACGCAGACATTTATATGAAATTAAGGGGACACCGTAGTAAAGCGTATTGAAAATTAAAATAAGAAAACTGTTAAAATTAGAATAAAATAGCAGTAGATGACGCTTACTCGAATTATACCAAAATGTTTCTATTTCAATTTGTGGGTTCATAACATTAGGAGAAAGGTATCAAATTGTCATACCATCAGTACTTAATATGTATATACATTTCTAATATTAACGTACTTTTCAAAGTCAATCCAAGATAGATAATTAGTGAAGTAAGCTTTAAAAAAAATGAACACTCTAAAATAATAATAATAAGTATGTGTACACTTTTTAACAATGTTTATATATTTACATTTTGATATTATATTTATATGTATATTTTCATTTACAATATTTCTATTTTAAACAATATATATCATTATTTTACCTAGCACCTAGTTATGGGCTGTATGTGTCACTAATCAGCAATTAAACTTCTTACACATCGTTTTCATTGTATAAGGAAAAAAAATCTTATCATGAACCACTAGAATTCTTATTTTCTATATATTTTTTTATCTTATGTAGTAAATAATAGAATATACGATATAACATACAATCATCATCATCATTAATAGAATATAATATATCACCTAATATCTATATATTATGTGATATACATTACATTACAGTTTTTGAAACAAATACAGCTTGATACAAAATTAAGTTGATCGTCCCAAAAGTTGTTTGCCGTCAGTGAGTTACGTTGCTGTTGATCTCAATTTTCGCGAGATGTTAAATAAGAATGAATTTGCAGATAGTATCACGTGCTAGAATATTGTGTCACGAAACACAGCGACGCTGTTGTGACGGATTGACATTGGTGGTAACTAGCTACGCGGATTTGAATAACCTCTACCACCACCTTAACTAATGATCTTACTCATGTGGCACTGAAATCGAACCGGGGAACTTCGTGATGCAGGACAAGCGGTAAACAACTGGGCCGAGGAGGCAGTATAACTGCCAAAGCTACTGGTTTTTGTAGTTATAAAAGCATTCTTAGCGATTATTGTATTAAGATAATAAGAATTATGTTTCGCAATATTGATTAAACATTACAGAAATATTTTGTGCCCTTTTTTATGACTTAATCCGAGATCCGGCACGCGAAGGTCGACGCTAATTAATAACTTATTTAGCAGCTTATGCCCGGTTTTTTTTTTACACAAGTCTTCCTGATATTTCCGCATGGTTCCGGGATGAGGGCGCGTTAGATTTGTGCGTGTGCGGAACCAAGTTAACATTTTAAGTGACTGAAGTGATTTAAGTGTAAGTAACTATTCACTTGTGCGTTCATTCTGAATACAATCATTCATTCTTTTATAATTTTATTCGTTTTACATATATGTCATGGTGGCGGCTGGGATATGTGTGTTTCAATATAAAGCAATTGAAAGGTCATCCAAACAATTTCAGTATATTTTGAAGTATTATCTTTTTGTGTGTATTAAATATTTTTTTTTAATATAAATTAATTTTATAATACACAAATACACTTTTCATTTTTATAATGTAAAAGGCGCTGATTTTAATTATTCAAAATGACTTTTTATATATCTGCAGTAGGTCTACATTAAAGCTAAATTCTGACATACAATTAAAAATAATTTGATTGCACATATATGTGTAAATTACCCATTAAAAATGTAACTTAATTTCTAAGTAATTCATTTTTAAAATGCATTTATGTACTTTACAAATGGTAACAGTATATTTACAAAATTTCATTGTAAATATTATAATATTAATTTAACTTGCAGCTAACTTCAATGTTTGTACGTTTCATGTGCAACTATTGGCTGATAGGATTTTAAAAAAGGGTAGGTTTATTTTTTAAAACCACTTCTAATGTTACGTTTGTGCGGTGTACAATAAAGTCAGTTAGTGCCGGGCGTTGTAATCAATTGGTCACAATCCTCGGACACGCTCGTTGGAGTGAAGTCGCACTCGCTTCTCTCATAAAATAGAAATAACCGACGTTGTATAAACACAAACAATTTCTCAACGTGCGACTACTAATACCTCTAATGACGCCGACAATCATTCAATGCTTTCAGTAAACTGTTTCGTCGCTTTGTTTCATTCGGTTGACAAATCTTCATGGTTATAATGATTGTATATAATCGCTCTTTAACATCTGCACTGTAGATTTTATTTTCCAAATTTGATTTAATAAATTTAGTCATTAAATTGTTTTTTTTTTTTTTAAATAAATATCTCTCACAAATATTCTATGAAAGGTAAGCGAGAACAGAATTGTTGTCGTTACAACGCCTTATTGATCTCGATAGCATTGTGAGCCAGTTTAAAAAGTAGTTGCGTTACAAAAATTTACCCATTTTAATGGTTTGTTATTCGTAATATGATTCCATTCGTTCGATAAAGAGATTCTAATTATTTTGTGTTTTTTGACCTTTAACAAAACATATCATACTATTAATTTTTGTCTTTACAGCTGCACGTCTTTTACAGATTTACTATCCAAAAAAAAGAAAATTATGACATAGTAAATTTTACTGTTAAGGAGGTTTGATGCTGCTCAAACTCACACATATGCACCCTTTAACCTTCCAATTATCAATTTCAACATTAACTGTCTAAAAATAATGTGTTCTTCTATTACAATGTTGATTATAGACAGTTTATATATTCTATAAATATTCGAGACGTCATACGGTGAGGACAGAAACAATGGCTCCAGCCAGATATTGATTTATAAGGTGACAAACAAACAAACAAACTTAACCTCCTTGCAATATCAGAAAGTGTTAGTTTACAAAACAATAAAATATATGACTGCACAGATCACCTTTGATGTCAACCTTTGACATGAGTCGTTTTAGTAATTGTTTATAACGAACTACAAAGAGATAGTTCGTGTTATGTACATATTAAAACATATCATCCATAATAAAAATAAAACTGTTTTTTTATTTCTATTTATTGTCAAGAAAATTTTTCGTTTTAAAGATCTTAATAATACTTA
>DWQX01002968.1:0-19579 GCA_018245475.1 Pharmacophagus antenor
AATAAATAATTTGTGCAGCACTAACTTTTGGAGTTTTATTCAATATTGTAATTTTTTCAAGGTGGTCTCAAACTTTTCGCCGGCAGTGTATATCGTGAATATAACAAAATAAATATAATTATACTACACAGGATGATATTATGTCGTAGAAAACGTATATATATGATGAAATATTGATTCTAATATTATACTTTCTGTATGTATCAAATATTTCGTTTGAGTCAAATAAATGAAAACGCTTGTATACTAATATATCTGCTGTTGCTGGGCTGCCGGGTTCGAAAATGTTTTCGCTATTATTCTTTTTGATGACTATTACAACGTCATCGTTTACTGGCTCACGAATCGGGTGATCCGTGAGCTATACTAATATATCCGATTACGGCATAAATATGTAATGTAGTGTTAGTGTTTTTTACACATAAAAACATTTTCTACTCATAAAAATAACTTTTTTATTAACGTCTCTTGTTTACATACTTTCAACGTATTAGATAAGTATTTTGGAATATTATTCGGTGTAATTTATCACCATTTTTAGTTATTTTAAAGTACGTATTTATTAACTATATTATTTTTTTATAGTTATTTTTTATTTATTATTATTTTTCACTTTTATTGTAAATTGGTCTTAATTGATCTTTCTTTATTTAATCTAATATATTCAGCGAAAAACGCACTTTTGAACTTGCTCTTATTATAGTGGCAGAATTTTTTTTAGCAAAAATATAAATAGTAATTTTTTTTGGGAATACACTTGCCTATTATATGCGTTTATAGGGAAAAAATATCTCTTCATGGTTCTTAAGTACTATACCCTCCCATGCAGAAGGGTGTATTTCCCTGATGCCTACAACTCCAATCAATGAGTTATTTGCTTATTACCTACTATTTTTTATTTTCAAAAATCCCGCAACAGTGCACGACTATGTTAGTTTTATTGACCAATAAAATAATAAAACCAGATTTAATTGAAAAAACTGAATTTTATAAGTGATGTTTCAAAAATAAAAAATAAATGGCTAAAATCGAATCGCATTCGCAACGCGAAGAGTTCCGTACTACGAATGCCATTACATTTCTTGTAAATATTATTTTATTTTTAATAATTATTGTTGGGGCGATAAGAGCAATACACAATCTGCAAAAATTTCAATTTTCTATCTATTACGGGTAATGAGCCCGCTGATAGACGGATAGACAGATGGACAGTGAAGACTTAGTAAGTAGAGGTCTATTTGGTTTCCTTGAGGTTAGGGAACTTTAAAAAAAATAACACCAGAAAATAATAAAGGCAAATCAATAAAAAATAATAAATAACGAAAGGATCATAAATTAAACATTTTATTATTTATAAAATAATGTAATATTTAATAAAAGAAGACAAGGTTATAAGAAATAATATACATTGGATGGTGTTTGGTAATCGTCTTAAATAATAAAATATAACAAAAAATGTCCATGACACATACCATAAAATAAAAAGAAAAACATTAACATAAGGATCTTTATCGAAGCATTACACTTGTGTATACATGTCGTAATAAATATATACATATATATATATGTGTGTAAAATTATATTCCAACACTGAACTTATTTTATAAAATTGATACTGCATTGTACAATGTCAATAAAATTAGTTTACTTCATCAAAATTTTGTGAACAATGTAGGGCAAGAAGTTATATCAAATTCGGACACGTAATACGCGAGACGGAATTGTTTTTAAGTAATCAATCATTCAAATGAAAGTATTGCTTTAAAAGGTGTCGTGCTTTAATGTGTATAGTTTAGGTTTATGTACAGTATGTCTAAGAATTCTAATTCAATGTAAACAGACGTGTCACATTGCTCTCGGTGTGTTAAGGATTTATTCACGTTGTGCGTTTTAACCGTGGCTTGTTTATAAAAAGAGTTTTATAGTATTTGCTCGCAGTTTTATCTTGACGCAGCTAGGTGCTAGCAATACGGGTGATTTTATTACGCGCAAAGGAATTAAAAAATCACGGAAAATTATTATACAAAAACTTTCTATAATTAAGTAAATCAAAATGGCTTTCCTTGAAGGACCATCCCCTAAACAAGCTGAAATAATTAAGCAAGAATTGGGTGAAGGAACGGGCGATTTGGAGCGAGGTATTAGAGATCTCCAGAGTATGTGCGCAGCTTCGCCATATTTGCCACAACCTGAAATCGTCGGTATGAAAATATTTAATTTTTTAAGTATTTCTTAAGGCTTGATTGATGTATCAACTTAGTTTTAACTGTCCACATAGTACGTTCTGCGAAACTTTATTTTACATTAATATTATGTTCATTTATTTAGATTTGCACATATAGGTAAGTGTAAATAAAATTGGAATACGGGTGTAAATTGTACGTTGTTATAAATATTATCAGTTAAAAATATGTCTAAAAAGAACAACAGTTTAGGCAGAAATTTATAGGATAACTTGATCTAATCGCAAACAGGCAATAATGTAAGTGAATAAATTTTTGAAACACGTATTAATAAAAATGATTGCGACTATGATTTTTAAAATTCTTTCTAGATTTCAGGGTGATCTTATTGGTAACCTAGTTAGTAGAAATAAATAAATAATAAAAATCAGTAATATCTGACAAGGTCAAGCTGTCCTATTTAAATTTTGAGATAATCAATAATAGTGATAGAATTCTCCCACCGGAGGCCAAACTAAAGCGGCGTACCAATGAATAACAGCACACATTTGTTGAAAAATGTCGTTGCGAATCTTATATTAGTAGCACAAAAAACAAAATTTTGTACGATGCATAAGTATTGGTAATGGTTGACAATATATTAAACGACCAGGGGCATTCAGGTATTGTTCGCTGTGCCTCGTTATCTACATCTTCACAAATAGTTTTACATGTCATGTTAATACGAGTTTAAACTAGAGTTTGGTATTTATATAATTAATGGCCGAGGTTATTTCTTTAACATTGCATGTTTGCATGCATTGTCCGTGGCATTTGACTATAAAATTGACAGTCTATATATAGGCTTTTATTTTATTATAATAGGCTTTGTTATATTATTAAGCCGTTCAATTAAATTATTCAGTGTTGTGGCTAGATAAAAGTTTTCTTTTGTAGTTTTTGCACTTCAATATTTTTCAAGATGTGAAACATACGAAACTCAAAAATTTAAAAATATGTCGAACATGGTTATTTTAAATTACATTCATATTTTCCTTAATCCATAATTCACAATTATCAATAAGAGTCTGTTTTATTTTTCGGATCCTTTTTTATGATCTAAGTTGTTCCATTCACATGCCATTATATCTCAGATAGTATATATATTTTCGGTCATAATAACATTAATCAAGGTAGTCCCTAAATTTTTTCATATATCTTACCTCACTTTAAATTTAACAGTGGCAAAATATTAAATAAATACTGCTTGCGTCCATTATTGAATGACATAAAATCAAAATTTGTTGAAAATAGATAATAACACTAACAAATAGATCCATTCTCATTCTCATAACTAAATGATCCTAATATTATTTTAAGATGTTGTAATAGTTGAGCGAATCATTTGCTTTAATTATTGTCTTTACATTATATAAATAGATAAATATAATTAATTATTTAATGAAAAATAAAATATCTAGTTGTATAATCATGTAAATGTGATTCTGTAGCGATGGGACTTACAATTTAAGTTTTATATTCACAATCTTAAACAACTGTATAAAAATTATTTTCTTTTACATTTTCAATAAATGAATCTGGCATGAGCCTCAACAATTACAATGAATACCAAGGTTGTTAAATACGATCGATCATTACGTGTCGTACAATTGACACAAACTTTAATAGATATTGGTTCTTGTACAGATAGCTTATTACAAGTCATTAGAGTTGAATTTATTCAATATTTGCAACGTTTAACTATAGATATTTAAATATATAAATAAACAGATTATGAACGCCAAGAGAGCAACGACTGGCAATACAACTTCGTAGGCTATATTTACATTTATAAACAGGACTAAGCACTTTGTGGCTTTGGTGTGTGGTACTTATGCATTTTTACGCTGTATATTCCTAACTTATTTTTTAGTGTTTATGCAGTATATTTCTGCACTTTAAAATGATTTATAAGACATTCGACGAATTATTTAAACTAGGGGTAACTGCTTTCTTCAAATATTTAATGTTATTAACAATAGATTTATGATACAGAGAGAAATTAAAATGGAAAGGAATGTCGTGGGAAGAGCGAAAATATGAAAACCGGTTTGAATGTTATACAAAAGTCTTTTCAAAGTCATTTGAAATTTTATAAATATTGACCAATGTTAGGTTAATGTGTATACAGGGAATTCGTTTTATGATTATACTAGATGTCATCCGCCCACTTCACTGAGCGTAGTAATTTTTTTTTTAATATAATCCGCCGAAATCGATGCCCACAAAGAACAAATGATTTAAAATAAAACTTCTATCTTTTGTTTTTATTGGCTTGAAAAAATTACTATACATAGCTAGATCTACTAACCAACGATATAGTCACTGAAGTTGTGTTATGGAGAAGCAGGAAATTTATTACATGAATTAACGTTCGCATGTCGTTTTAACTAATGTTATGCGACAAATATTGCCTAAGGTGTTTTATATTGAATTATGTAATCGTAATCTAAACTTTTAATTAATAATATATGCAACTTGTGCAGGCTGCATACGTAATTAGCTAATGTAAATTGAAATTTAACATAACCTTCTTTTTTGTATGACATTTAATTAACATTCATTGTTTAGCCGGAAAATAACGAAGTACAATGAAAATTCCTTGTATGCATTAAGAGCCGTTGCCCGTAAGAATTACAAAATATACAAAAGTTTAAAAGGGCTGTCGGCTAATAGATCGTTTGATAGGACGTGTAAAACAAGTTTACATAAATTATTGGTTGCAGGAAGCCAATCGCTTAGAATAAACCTCCGTATAAAACTTATACATATGTATAAAAAATAATAAACAGATAATTACAACAGAGTTGCGTATTTTATGGAATGTTTTTATTTCAACACATTAGTTAAGAATATTTTTATGTGATGATGATGGCTTATATTTTTTCAGGACTGAATTCCTAACGTGAAACGGCTCACTTTCACCTGATAACTCTGTTAGAAATTATTATTTTTTTGTATACAATTGTTCTTTTTTTCAATTAGGCCTTTATACATTACAGATATTACGCATTTGCTTTGACTCATCTTAACATTGACCTGTTTCCTTATAAACAGTTACACCACTATAAATTGCTGGTATTATAATAATTTCCCTTTATGGCAATTAAAATGCTGCGCCATTATTTTAATGATAAACAGACGAGAACAAAACGTACAATAAACTTATAAAAAATAATAACAGTACATTATCAAATTCTAAATTACATGAAATCTTTATAGTCAATATATTTAATTAAGTATGAGGCACGTGTTTTTTTGAATTTATGCAAGCTAAAAGTGATCTAAAATACATGTAAAGTTTGTGCAGTTGAATTAATTTCTTTTCATTTTCCCCATACACTGTTGTAAGTCATGTTGTTTAAAGATCAATATTTAAACTTACTAAAACCGATCATAAATTATTATCATTGGCCGTCTTCGACTTATCGATCGCCCGCTGTTCAAAAAATATCGTTTTAAAGAATCCGTATAAATATGTGGTTATATTATTGATATTGAAATTTACATCGACGACATAAATGTATTGTGAGCATTCATATATGTTGTTTTTTTATTAAAAATAAAAAATCTAGTTTTTCAACAATCACGACATCATTTGCAAACCATCTGCATTGACTTGTGATTCTAATTCCACATGCGTGAAGCATCGTAATGTTCGTTGTAAACACTCTTTTCCATTCCAATTTGTATTCCGATGGGAAATTACTTTCGTAAATACGCTTTGCAATAAATTAACAAACGCAACTCGTTACAACATTGCTGTTGCGTTGTTATATACATCCACATACAGACAATAAACAATCTGCCGCTCTCTCTTACTAGGGAGAGAACAGCGTTGTAACCAGTCTGCTTAAATTATAATATCATAGGGATTTGCAACGACCACCAGCGAGATGCCTATGTACCATTCACCACAACACTAAACTGGCTCTGTCTTTAGCTTAAATTCAAAATATTATCTAGTTTTACTGCATAATTCTCAGACGAACACTGGCCACGTGCACTGTATATTATAGAGTATGTATGAATTATGATATTCGTACCATACCTGTTCACTACATCATAAGTTTGTTCACCTTTATGATAATAAAGACGATATTCAAGAGTAGTTTTTTATTCTTGTTTATAAAAACTATGTTTTTGCCTTGGTTCTAATATATAATCCATTTCTTGTTGTGGTGTAAATTGAATAGAACGTATAAATTAACAAGTTATTTTTACCAAAATAGAAAAACTATGAAAATTACACAAAAATAATTTAACGAAGTTAAAAGAAAATAAGATAAGTAGATCTCCAAAATACACCTTTACCCGATCCTTAAGGTTAAATTTTAATTCTTTCCGGTCGATAATGTTTCTTTGATAAGGTTTGTGAACAAAATACATATTTGAAGGAAGAAAAGAGGATTTGTTTATTTTTCCATGAATATTACATATGTCCAAGCTACAGAGACATCGAATGCAAAAGATCATATATTTATTGTATCAACTTTGAGGCATACTTTGGTAAATCGTAATCTCAAAATCGGCTCTCTCACTAAAAATCTTTCCGCGAAATATGGAACAAAATAAGAAAATTCGTTATCAACCGGTGACGAAAAAGAAATTCTCATCTAGTGTTTTTCTCGATAAACTCTTTACCACACATTTTTTTCATTAAAAAATGAATGTGTAGAGTTGAAGAACTGAATAATCGTCTGAAAGTTTGTCTCTCAATAGGCATGAGCTACAAAAGTCAGAATAACGGGCTAAATGTGAGCGAGTGGCGACGATGAAAAGCCTCAAAATCGGCTATCGGTCGATAAAGTGTTAAGATCCCTTGAATAATAAAATAGTCTTCAATGCCTTATAAAGAATTTATTTTAATAACTTATCATGGACCAGTAAACATCATAAGTTTGTAAATAGCACAAAATAAATACAAATATAAATGAATTAGATAAAAGTTTAAGCAAGTACTATATTTGTATATGATAGTTATTATTTTTTTGTATAAGAAAAGTTACCTATTGTATTAAATAAAATTATTGCACAATTGGGTAAATCCAAAAGAAAAATCCAGCAATATAGTTGTTTCAACGTTGAATCGAATTATGTATTACTTTTTTCGTTATCATAAATTTGTAAGAAAATATTGTAAAATTATATACCACTTGAAAAGAAATTTCAGGAGAAACTACTACTATATTTTGTAGATTCACTTTATCTTTCCAAATAGGTCACGATTTAAAGGTAAATACAGTAGCTTTCCTTATGTATGTAGAAAGACGTTTATACAATATACAGATATTATAATAAGAGTGAAGCGGAATAAACTTTAAGAATGGAAAATTACCAAATGCTGTCTTTTGGGGCCATGTTCCATCATCAATGAGGCATGATTAAATTTTGTTAATTAGTAAAATCGTTAACAGATTTTTAAAAGTCATTAAACTGAACTAAATATAATTTTTTACACAAAAGTCGTTAGAGTCTTAAATTAATTTTTCATAATTTTTCATTTATAGTCATAATCTATCCATATTTCATCGATAATTTTTTTAATAAAATGAAAAAAAAAATTAATAACTATACACAAAAATTAAAATTATTTTTATGTAACGTATTTGAATTTATATGGAATAACAAAATAAAAGAATTGAATCGGCAACGAGCCATATGGCCTTGCTTTTTGTAAAACGATTTAATAAATTATTTGAATATGTTTATTTCCAAGTTTTTGTTTTTATGCGGAGTGTTATTAATATGGATGTTTAATTAAGAACAAATAAGTAAAATCAAGAGAATATTATACATGAACTATAATTAAATCTTTTTTACTTAATTTAATATATTTTTTGTGTTTGATAGTGGTTCGTTCATGTAATATTTAAGAATATCCCCTTTAATTTTGAGCAAATTATATTTTTGGTTTTTATAATCACATGGAACTTGTAAAGCTTACATAAGTAAAAACCAATTATAATTTTTATACATAGGTAAAATAAAGAATAAGTTTTATGATTTTCCATGTGAACTTTAGGGAAGCATTATTTTAATTTATGTTATATTTTTGACTATAACTATCATCAAGTAATAACCAAACAAAAATCTTTTTTCTATATGTTACCGTAAACAATTCATAATTCTGATTGTCCTACATATTAACGCACAGCATAAACCGCTAGCCCTAGAGACTTGAAATTTGAAGGTGTATTTTTGTGATGTAAGTGTATACACACAATGTTTTTTGAAATTCCGCCTCAAAAGGGGAGAAAGAGGATGTTCAAATAAAAAAAAATCTCTGAGGGGATGGACTCGAGAATTGGTATACATATTAGAGTTATTATCTTAATATTAGTTATATAAATGTTCACGCCCAGAGAAGCAGGCGAACCCTGCCTCAGTACAGGATGGCCTAGGCTTTATTTGTTTCACATTCTTTAGTTTTTTCTCCATCTGCGCTTATAATACTTTTGTTATATTTGCTGTAATATCTAAAAAAATGGCGAAAGTACTTCGTTCCTATATTTTTATAGAAAATTATGGTGAAGAAATTTTTTTATTTTTGAAATTGGAACTTTTTATTTAAGAAATAAAAAAAGTATACCGTGAAAAGGATTTTAAATGGGTTTTTAGACAAAAACGTTTTGCAACTGTTCGTACGAGGCTGCCGCATGGAGCAGGAGCGTGCTCGCACTAAGTTCGAAGCATTCTGTATTGCCCGCGCGCGACATAGAGATCTGTATGAGTATCGTACCCTCAGCGAACCTCCATTAAACGAAGTACTCAATTTCTTGTAAGTTAATTAACATTTTAAAAGCTGTGAAGTATAATTGATATATAAATATTTGTCTATAAATTTTATATGATTTTTATAGAGATATCGCGCCTCTCCCAAAATTGACGGACGAAGGTCTACGGGTGACAATATTTCGAGTTCGACCAAACTATCCAGAAAGTTCTGCTGATATAGCGTCTGCCGTGCGTGCCATCCTTTTGGTCAGTGATGCGCGAATGCACGACGAAACACTTTTAGCTGGTGATGTTTTTGTTTGGGAGGTAAGAAATTATTCAATTCTTTAAATAATATAGACTGTTTGAGGTAATTAGATCGATTTTTTTTTATATTTGCACGTTACTAGGTAAACAAAATATAATATCTTTTTTCCTTTTTCGATTTTCGTGTGTAACCTTATTTAACATTATTAAACAAAAAGATATTTAATTGAATATTTTTAATAGTAAATAATAGAACAATTTACTCAGATGGCTACCATCATGTGGCTTACATAAAAATAAAGCATTGCGAAGAATCGCTTTTGTCTGCCTGTAACAATTTCATTAAAACTGTTACAAAGTTTATATTTGATATAGATATCCCTACATTGTTATACATATATGTATATATTCGCCCTTATTTTGCTGATGAGAGGAATTCATTTAAAATTTTCTGTGTTGTCAGGCATCAAATGTCCGCGCTTCGCTAGCGGCGCGCGTGGCGGCCGCTGCGAACTCTGTACGCCGCGCAATCCACCTCGCGCACGCAGCGTATCCGCAGCGCATGCGCCGCATACACGTCGTCGGCGCACCGCCGCTTATCGCCTCTTCCCTTAATTTTATTCGTTCATGTGTAAATGAGAAAATTAGAAATAGGGTAAGTAACCACGTATAGATGCTTTATTGCTCTAATATAGCAAAATATATCTGCGTGCGGGGCGTTAATAAACTGGTGGGGATCAATGATCTTGTTTAATGTCATAAGAGAAATATTGCACAGAATTTTATTATAAAAATCTACCGAGGAGCTCGATCTGATTACATTGAAATATGAGGTTAAATTTTTAATAGATATTACATTATTTCTATTGATATTCAGATCGAACCGTAGTTAATTTACATGTTTACGATTATGTTCGGCGAAATTATCGATAAACATAATCATGTATTGGCAGAATTGGCATTTGCCATCATAAATTAAATTTTATTAAGTAAATAATCAATCTGTACAAGTAGAACACATAAATTTATAAGGAGATGGATATACATATTTCAAACTCGGTCCATAAATTACAAGAATCATCTAGTTTTGAACAAGTATTTTGCAAAAAAATACTTAAGATAATTATTATGTGTTCGTCCAGTGCAACAAAATATTTTATATAGAATATAAGCTTAATAAAATTTACTAATCACAGTAAGTTCCCATCAATAGGTTTGCGGTAGTTTCTCTCGCGAATATTCGGGTATCTGTGTAGTTTCTTATGTGTTGTTTCTTATATGTTGTTTGTGTTTACTTTTTTTGTTTCACTCGATGAGATACTACATAATATAATACATTAATATTATGTAGTATCTCATCGAGTGAAATATCAATATTTTTTTGCAAATTTATATTTATCAAATATGCTTGTCCAATCAAACCCAGTTTCTAGACGGAAGTTATAGTTTCGCTTTTATTATATTTCTTTACTTGGTCCCGATTTCTACGGTCTTGACGACTTTATCGGTTCGACTACGCTAATGCTTCATTAACTCGTATAATTTTCATTACAAGTGCTTTACCAATAGCTTAAATTGAATTGATATAATGATTATCATTTGAAAACATTATATTTTAATATAAAATCTTTACATACATTTACAAAAAATATTTCCCTCTCGCATTTCTAATTGACAAACCTAACACGCCAACGCTGTGAATTACTTTGATCCTTTGAGTATTGAATTATTTGGAGACTTTTATGCATATATAACGGATTTAATTTGTTGCGATCTGGATAAATATGTAGGAGTAATACATTTTATTTGGAATATACTTATATTGGTAATATAAATATATTATTGATAGAACATTTCATATACAAAAGGTAAATAAATATATAATTGAAACAAAATAGAAATATTTATAAAGAATAAGAACGAACTTAAAGTCTAATAATTTTGTACCGTGTGGTATTCTTCAAAACATGTCGTTTTCATAATTTTCACTCTAACTCACTGTAATCGCTGTTATCATACAGCTTTAATTCTACTTCATTAGAACTATCATTTTCCCTGTCATAAAATGAATTTTTGAATTCAGACATCTTAGAATAGCGTATCAAAAAAACAGGGATAAAATAATAATTATTTGCAACTGTAAGATGTCGAAAACAAAGGTTAGGCAATTGTTTGCGATCAACGCCAACTAGATGGGGGATCAACGCCTACTACTCAAATTCAGATGACGAGTCAGACTCGTCCACCGTAACTTCGCCCAAGTAAACAGATGACGAGTCTCACTTGTCAAATGTACTCAAAAGGTTAATACATATATTTTTTTAACCACCTATTCGTAACCATCGTCTTATATATTAATTCATGTCTGTTAGTTTATGAAAGCTCCTAACTCCCGAAAAGCTCCATTACGATGTTTTCTCTTATTATCCAACACGTAATATAAATCAAAGAATCATTATGTTTGAGTTTATTGATAAATATTTATCTTCATTCTTTGCTTTTTGTTTTAATCTGCAAGTCATATGTATATTAGGTATATATAATGTTAAATAAGTAAGCTGGTGTTAACAATATTTATGTAACACTGCTTATGCTATTCGTTTTATGCCTCGCATGTTATAAGGTTATAACATTGTCGATATTTGTGTGGAATTACTTCTATAAATTAAGACATATATTTTATTTTATTATTTAGGGCATGAACAATTACGACGTACATTCTCACATGTATATAAAAAGGCTACTTTTTTAAAAAAAAAGGAACGATATAAATCGGATACTGTAATAAGTTATATATCTAGCCCAGCCATAAGCTATGTTACAAATGAATTTTTTTTATGAAGAAATGTAATATTACTAAAATTTATATCTACATATTTATTAATGCCTAAGCAAAAAATTAAAAAATATTCTGTACGGACGTACCACCGTACGGACCACCTCTGGCTTTTATACAGGCCTTTACTCTGTCTGGCCACGAATCTATGGATTTACGCACTATTTCCAAGGGAAATTTCACCACTGCTTGCTCCAAGGATTTTTTTAGGAACTCAGTATCGCAGTGTCGTTAAGAGCAGACTATGTCCTCTAAAACAGACCATCATTTGAAGTCTGAAGTTTGGACTAGATGACAGCCAGTCTTCAGCTCTTATAATATCCGGAGCGTTAGTCTCCAGCCAGGCTTGGGTAATTCGTGACTTGTGTGACCAGGTGCAGAGTCCTGCTGGAAAGTCCAAGTATATTTTTAAAAAGTGTATTGCTGCGAAGATTCACAACACGTTCCAAGACTATATCTTGATACACTTTGGATGAAGTTTTCACTCCTTTTTTACAAAAAGGTTTTGTGACTTCTAGATAGGACACCCCCGACCGAACCATCACTGACGCCGGATGATGACTACGTTGTACCTTTTCGACCACTTGAGCAGGTTCTTTAAAACTGTGAGCGTACAATTTACCATTTTGCTTATGGTAACGTTCTTCACTCGTGAAATTTTTTTTCATCGGTAAAGAGGAAATTTCTGTGCCTTTCACTTGCGTATCGCGACAGAAGGCGTTTTGATAGATCCACTCTCTTTAATTGTAAAGATTGATTTAGGAAACGTCTTGTATGTCGACGATAAGCACCAAGCTTCTGGTCTTGTTTTATAATACGCTACCAAGTCCTAGCGGGAATCTTCATTTCGCGCAATAAGATTTTTTGCTTCCTAATGAGATTTTGAAGAATTCTGGATTTAACAGTATTAACAGCTTTTGTAGTTCTAACAGCACGCGGCCGCCCTGATTGTTTCTGGTCTTTGACAGAGGAAGTGTTGTTGCATATGTTGATAGTACGATATACAAATATACGGCTGATAACAAGCTTTTGAAGTATCTGGAATATGACTGACGGCTCCATACCCACTTTGTGCAAGGCAATCACTGCAATCCTATTTTCTTTAACACTTCGTACCATATTGTAATTTGATAACGAACACAAAAAAAATGTGAAATAGCGCGATATCGAAAAAAGTTTTTAAAATAATAAGGGTGTTCCAAATTCAATATAATTAAAAATTAAAAAAAAAGATGTTTTTATGTAACAGTATTTAGGGCCAGACTAGTTATAGTATAATATATACAAAAAATTAACTAAAAGATATGCGTTTAATTAAGATCTTCCTTTTTTCTAGTTAATAAATAATATTGTTTCTATTTAGTTGCGGCATGTAATAGATAACTTATTAGTACAAGTATAAAACATCAGGGTTGCGCGGCCATGGTCTCCTGTGCAAATCTAACAAAAATTCTACTATTACATAATAATAATTTTATTTTCAGTTTTTTATTTGTTATGTTATACATTTACAGCTTTACTTAAATAAAATCTAATTAAAAATTTATTAATTCATTATATCATAATATAGTACTTAAAATAATAAATATTTAAAATTGAATTTTATTTTTTTATTTTCATTTTTGGGTGTTGTATCACTTGTTTTGTAGCAACACAAACAATACAGAATTCGAATTTTAACTGATCTACATATTCCCGTCCTACTAAAGTTTTGAACTAATTTAAAAAATTTTGGTATATTTTCGATACCTTCCTCTTTCAGACAACTCTCAACGACTTAAATTTGTTACACTCAATCACAACATTTGCTTCAGTTTAGTTCAGTTTAAACAAAAATGTTTAACGTACAATAAAAATTTATATAAAAATATAGAATAAAAGCATGTTAATAATTAAAAACGAAAGGCAAAATTGCTAATTAGCGACACATCTTATGTACGTAACAAATACTGCTGAGATTCCTGTTTGTTCAACTGTTAGAACGTATGTTTTAAATAATTTCCCGATCTTGTCAAGCAATTACTAAAAACGGTATATTTTACTATCCAAATTTTTTAAGGATGTCACCTGTGGTTATGCGAGATTTTATGCTACAACTCAATCTATTTGTTAAACGGTATATTTCGAATTGCCACTTTATTATCATCTTGTTAGTCATATATAATTCGGTTTCACATATAGATTATAGGAGCTGGTTTAATTTCATGATTACCATCTGATTGGTTTCCATTTTTACCTTGACAAAAGGGTTGACAACCTCTTAATATGCCACGAAAAGTATGCTGCACTTCGTTTTTTTTCTACGAATGGATTTACATATTTCAAATAGTATTATTTAATAAAGTTTTAAAAAAAAATTATTCTTTGTCACGTCACATTATTAATAGATAGAGCCATCTTGATAGATACCACTACAGCACCAACTTCTGCTGCCAAACTGTAATTTGTAGACCTTACTGTGTTCTGGTTTGAAAAGAAGTTTTAGCAAAACGCTGTTGCTGATAAAAGAGTTATAAGTCAGAATGTAATATCTAAAGGCGGCAAAACAAGGTGCTTCTACTTCCTGCAGAGGTTATTCCAAGAGTTGCGGTATTGTTTTCTTCTAGAAGGGTGTGGTTAGGTTTCTACGCATTCGCCAACACGTTCATGATACCTTTAGTGTTTGGCAACGCTCCCCATGAGGCGAGCCGTAAGATTGTCTAGCTAGTGGGATAATAATAAATGTGCGTGCTTTGTTAATAATACGTTTATCGCCACGGGGATCACCAGTGACCGACTCCTGAAGACGGCTAACAAGTAAAAATGTTGGTTAATGTCAACATGTATCAATTGTTCGTTATTAATATTGTTAATATAATGGTGAAAGGTTAAGGTCTAGTACAGTTCGTTTAAATGCATAGAAAGGTGCATTGATACATGAAATATCACTCTTATCGAATACTACGATGTTCACGCATCATATTCGTGGCGTTCAACGTGTTAACGTACATCCGAGCACCAATTTTTTTCGAGCAGCAGCATCATTACCGTTAGGTGAATGTCTTAATATAACGTCTCAAATCTTAATATTCATTAATAGAATTTTCATTGATTAAGTATTATACTCCTGTACATAAAAATAAACATAAAAAAGTTCGATGTGATCCAACTCTGATAACACTTTGTTACCAGAGTTGCTGAGGATTAAGGTTAGAACTTTACTACGAATCAATTAATTTTCATGTTATGTCACTAACGACTCCATAACATTCATTCACCTGTACAATTTCTACTATAATTATTTTAGGAGACGAGTACATAATATAATAAATATGTAAAATATATTTTAGTACTCAAATTGAAATCATCTCAATAATAATTTAGAAAGATATTCAAAATACAATTACATTTACAGTATTATTTACATCAAAAAGGCGAAGATTTATTAGAACATTTCCCATCGCGAGTGCTGCCTATAGAGTGGGGTGGAGAAGAAGAATCTATTGAGGTCATTGCAAACAAGTGGAAGCGTCGCGTAGACGAATTAAGAGACTTCCTAAGGGACATTGGTGAACTGTCCTACATTACGCAGGAGCCACAATTTGACACCGACATTTATGGTACCGTTGGTGCATTTCGGAAACTCGAGATCGATTAAAGTTGTATTACAAAAATAACAATTAAAAGAAATTACGAAATTGGTGGATTTTTAAGTAATTATTCAACGAGGGCACATTTAAAAAAAATCTTAATTTAGTCATAAATATTTTAGTGATATATTTGGTTCATTGTAATCAAACTAATACATTATTCTACCAAAGTTCGTTCGAATATGTGGGTATAAGTTTTTTTTATAATATGTCTAATAGACTTTTGATGGGTTGTTCTCATTAATTTTCTTAATTATTTTCTTAATTCTAATTTATCACTAACTCAGTATGAAGTTTTTTTTTCTGTAATGGATAAATTATAATTAATAAGTTGAATGTATGTTATTTATCATAAGTTATTTAGTTAATAAAGATAAGCAATATTTGGAGCTTTTCATTAACACACTATTAAAATATACTGCACCGTAAATTTTAATAATATATGATACAATCATTTGGTTAATAAATTTTGATTTTTATCTATTTCTTCTGCAAGTATAAATAGTGACATTTTTTTTCACTAATAAAGTTTCTTTAAGAGAGATAACCAATAAAATTTATTATATAAATTATTTGTGAAATATTCACTCAGCATTTAACCTCATTATGTACTAGTATTAAATCTATAGCACTTAAACTATCACGTTATCATAGATGTAGAACTACAATAAATCGTCGAATTAATTATAAATCTTGACATTTAAAAATTTGGTCGTAAATCAATTTGTTTTATATAATAGTGTACGAAGAATGGAAAAATGTTTTTTTTTTTATTGTTTAGTATCAAAATTACATTTGTATTTAACAGAGTTAATATAATTGCAATGCTGCCGTTAATTCAGGCAAGGCGAGTTAGCCCAAATTTGAAACATTGCACTAAATTAAATAATGTGTTTTGTTATCATGGTTCTACATCTCAAACGAGACAATGTCAGTTACAAAAAAAAAGGTTTCGCGGACTGTTTTCATTTCCGTTCATTCTTGTTCAAGTTGCTTGCAACTCTTTCCTCTTATTTTATCTCCTCGAATCCGTATAATAGATGGTATCAATCATTTCGCACGATGTGCCCTGGGTATGAAATTTAATATTGCTTGATAGTTTATCGAACTCGGTGTTCTTTTACACTAGGGCAAGAACAGCCATTTTATGCATTTTAGCTGTACGTTTAACACGTATGCATCGTTTTATCTAAATAATGAAAAAAAATATGACAAAAAGGCTATTATTTTCTTTATGCTATTTTTCTAGTGTTGCATGCTATGTGGAAATAATTAATTACCATTAACTACCAACAGTTTTTTATATCTGGCTATATTAATTATGGGTTGTCAGTCACTATGGAAAAGTTCAGATTTCAAAAAATAACGGTGAAATACCGGACTGTTGAGAATACAAAATATCTGAGTGGATATTGAAAATAAACAAAGATTAACATGAAAATACTTTGAAATAATTACAGCGAAATAAAGAAGAAATATGGAACCCTCTAAAGAAGCAATTGCTGTTCGCATTACGCGTATAAACCGACAGATAATAGGAAAAGTTACGAGTGGACCTAATAAATTGAATAAAAAAATAGACCGTGAAACTCTATTAGATGCTATTACTGTTTTATATGATGAATGTAATGATGATCCAGTTAAAAAATGTGATGATCTTGTGCGCGCATTTGTGGATAAATGTATGTATTGTAGTTTTCATTTTCATTAGTACACACAATGGGGATACCTTTATGACGGCTCGTATAGAATGGATAGTTTTAGTTTTGTTATTGTTCTTATTTTTTAATACTTATGTAAATTAAAGTATAATTACACTCTTGCTACTTATATTAAATGTTAATAAATATGTTTTACTTTAATTTACATGTGCATTATTTAAATCATGAAGGGATGTTATAAACATATGAATCCTTCTGAAAGTTCATCAGAAATTTTCCTTTGAAATATTTAACATGGTAAAATATTTATTGTGTTTATCTATAAGCACTTAAATTGCCTTTTGTGCAGAGTTAATAACTGGATGTCACATGAAAGTTAAAAGATTAAATAGAAGCTTTCCGTACATTGAATAATACAGTTATAATTTTAATGTATAATGACAGTTATTATGAAGGAGAGGGTAGTTGATAAGTAATATTAATTTACAAGAGGAGTGTTGTGTTTTGCATGATGCTAGATGATGTGCTTGTGTATAACAATGAGGAGTTATTATATTGATGAAACCATATTGCTATAAATGCTTTCAGGCATTAAATGGTTTGTTTTTGTTCAGTTAGCACATTACCACTTAGAGTATGAAATATGACAAGATGTGATACCATAAGACTTTTAAGTTACAATTACAATAACATTTATCTTAAACTAAAATAATAAAATTCGTATTTTATAAGTTAATAATTGAGAACATTTGTATTAATAGAGTTTTGACTGCCTCTGTGGTTTAGTGGTTTACTTGCTTGCCTTAAAACGCGGAGGTTCCGGGTTGGAATCCCTGGCAACAGGAGTCGTGGAGTCTGGATGGTGGTTGGGTTTTTCAAACCTGCCTGGTTAGCTACCTCCCTCAATATAAATCTGCTGCTATAACAGCACTGCTGTGTTACTGCAGTGAGACATGTAAGAGCCAGATGTATCCTGGGTGGAACACACTTCATCATCAAGTGCTTCATTGTCATTAAACATCAGATGCAATTAAGGCCAAGTGTTAGTCCATAACTCATTAAAAAAAAAAACTTCCAATGTAAATTAAATTAGGAAATGTTTTTGTAATTCAGATAGAAGCAGCTTGGCTGAATTATGCCGTGCTCGAGTGTGCTATTCAGATTTTGAGTTGCTTCAAGTTATTGGAAGGGGACATTTTGGTGAAGTACATGTGAGTAACATTTAAGAACTTTCTAGAGAATATATTAGCAAGTTACATTGCACTAGCCTTGTTAAATATCATTTAAAATCATGGAAAAATTAGAAGCAAACATAAATTATAGTGCTTGTAAGTGCATGTACATAATTCCATGTACATATTGAGTATAATAAAACAAAGATTCTAGTTTAAATTTAATTTATTTTTCTACATAGTCTCCTAACAAGTCAATACATTTAGTCCATCATTTCTCTAAATCTAAAATACCCTTTATAAGAAATCTTTATTATGGCTATCCCAAAATGCCTCTACAGCAACCATCACCTCTCTATCATCCTCAAATTTCCTGCCCGGAGTTTGCCCCCTGTTTTAACCTATATGGCTTCTCCCAGTCTTCTTATTTGATCAGTGTGGTAGGAGCCCGTTATAGTAGCTCCCTTGTCCAGTACCCCTCCAATCCATGACTTTTTCTCCCTTTACCTTTCATACTTCTTAGGTGTTTCACTTAACCAGTAGTCTACACCCAGAGGCATCATTCCATTTCATAAATATGATTAGGAATGATTGTGAAATTCAATAAAAATATTATGGTTGATATTTTCGTGTTACAGATGGTACGTGAAAAAGAAACCAGTGATGTTTATGCATTAAAAACTTTACGGAAAGAGCAGGCTCGCAAACGAGTTGCAAGTGGAGCAGAAGATGAAAGAGATGTGTTAGCAAATGCTAATGGACCCTGGATACCAAAGTTACAATATGCCTTTCAGGTATAATATAAGTTTGTATAGCACACATAAACCTAACCTACTAATCACAAATTACAAATCTGCCTACTGTATAGAGAATTTGTACAATTTGAAGTTTACGAAAATAATAATAAAAAGCTACTGGCATTAGTAATACAAATTTAACTGGATTTAAACACCCACTTGCATTGTTCCACAAAGTTAAGAAAGTTATTATTATTATTGTTGTTGTTTAATCTTTTTTTTCTCAGCTGTTCGGCTGGTATTTATTGCATTTACGGGCCAAGACCAAGTAAATACAA
>DWQX01002969.1:0-19578 GCA_018245475.1 Pharmacophagus antenor
TGATAGTTTCTTGTGAAACATTGTTCCAACTCTCTTGTAAAGTCCTCCAAAGGTCTTCTTTTGACGTCGGACAATGAGTACGGACGTTTCTGTCCATCTCCTCCCACAGAAGCTCTATCGAATTGAGATCCGGACTCTGAGGGGGCCACTCTATGTTTTTCAAAACTTCTTCCGTCTCTTTGTGCTCTAAATATGCCCTGCATAGTTAAGAACTATGTTTTGGATCATTATTTTGTTGGAAAATTAATCCATCTCCAATCAAACGTTGCCCGAAAGGAACAGCGTTTCGCTCCAGTATCTATTTGTAGTGCTTCTTTTTCATTATTCCTTCAATTTTAACCAAATCCCCGGTCCCATAGCCAGAGAAACATTCCCAGACCATAATAGAGCCTCCACCATGTTTCACTGTTGGCACTACAAAGTCTGGCAACACCTTTTCTTCGGCACTACGACGTATAGTAAAGATAAGACTTCGGGATGCCAATTTGTTTGGTCGCGTAGCTGTTCGTAAACCACTGTCCCGGTTACCAAGATTGGTCAAAAAAGTTATAAAAAGTAAGGGAAGATTTTTCGACGAAAAGTTAGTTTAAACAATATATTTTTTTTTATTAATAATAATGGCAATTATTGTAGTTTTTAAATTATTTTATGTTACATAACAAGTTCTCTATTGAATAAAGTAAATAAATAATTTGTGGTGCACTAACTTTTGGAGTTTTATTCAATATTGTAATTTTTTCAAGTTGGTCTCAAACTTTTGGCCGGCAGTGTATAACTCTATGACAGATTCTACACCTGATGGTATATTTTAATATTTATTATCTATATCCACTCCCATGGCTATGCATTTACTTCATGCGTGCTGGTAGCTGGTGGAAGTGTGATCTCCCAACGCACCGATGATATCGCTTTACCATCCCATGGGGTGACCTTTGGGCTCTCACATGCACTCCGCGGGTTGCAACTCGTGGTGAATATGAAATTGGTGATGATGTCAAAGTGTTTAACTTTACATTGAAATTGCAAATGCACCTGGTTGGTGAAGTTGGTGGCACGTACAAGGACTTTACTTTGAGTCAGAGTATCTTTTTTATTCATTCTGTGTCCTAGAATGTACGGTGACCATACAATGTAATTCTGATTATGGTTGTATTTTGTGAGATGCTTACTTGCATTCCCATGCGCAATTTGATCTTGCTTAAGTACTAACAAAGAGCCAAGAGCTCTTCATCTAATTCGCCAGTAAACCTTGCTGTGGACTGCTGTCCAAGGCCTATAACAATCACCCTGTTTCAAGGGACGATGTTTGTTGGTTGGCACTCACCGCACATGGCGGGATCTGGTTGCTGGAGTTATATGCCATTCCCACATTTCTTCAAAATGTAAGAAAGCGATTATGGATTAATACTTGTGTAGATGTCTTAATAACAAGTGTAAACCTGTAACAAGGTGATGAGCCCTCTAAAAGTGAAGGTATTATAATTTAAGACATAAACCGAGCGGCAATCTGACGTCGTTCGCTCGAACGTTTCATTCTCACCAATTGTTTTATCCTTCTGTAAAAACCTAAAAGAACTCGTTATTACTATAAACACAACGTAGAGCAAGGTCCTAAACAAGAATTCTTTTTAAAGGATCATTTAGGAGAGTCACACATAGAAAGAATTTTAGACTGCAAAAGTTCAAAATCGAAATTAATTTTGAAATACAATCATCTTTTAAATAATACTAATGCTTATTTTGATTTAAATTCATCTATGTAATATATGTAAAACGACTATGATTGGTAGAGGCAGATGTAAAAACTAAGCAAGAGGAAAAAAAAATTAATCTCTCCCTCAATAATCAAAGACCAGTCTTGATGGGGATGTTCCATGCCATCCAATCGCCCCAACAAAGGTCTAGCCCGCAGGTATGGGGTATTCAGTCGTTTAGTACATTAAGCCGCGATTGGCGCGGACTATATTGCCGCGCGTTACTTTTCAATGAATGGTTCTGCATCGTTGCAATATGGGGGCTTTAAGCGCCACTGTTGCCTGAATTATGAAAGTGTGCTAAAGGGTTCCTGTAATTTCGATCAGAGGTATAGTAAGAAATACCAAAGCCAATGAAATTCAAGCATAATGTTTTTGCTGCCCTCGCAGCGAAGCGGTAATATATGCAGAATTTCCCCATGAAAAAAGAAAGGTCTAAAAGCCATCGTTATTTTGTTAAGATGTACACCTTTCCGCTCACTTTTTTTTACTGTAATTTATGTGTTCTACAATGATTCCCCTGTTAATTTAATTGTAAAGTAAATAGACATGTTATTATTAATAATATCCACTTTCCGTTTAGTTAAAACGTAAAATATCAATTTTTCTGAGTGAATTAGTCAATAATAAAAGGCCTGCAGCAATCTTATTGATCTTACAGTAGCAAGCCTGTGTTGGCGTCTTAAGTACATTTCTTGTGTCAAGGTTAAGTCAGATAGAAGATTACTTCGATGAAATAAAACAAAAAGTTTTGCACTTTGTTCAGTATTAAATAAATTTGATTGTGAAACATAATATGGTCTTGTACAAAACTGGCTTTTTCAACAGCTATTATGGACGATTTTTTCACTTTTAATTGTCTGTTCATGTTCCAATAGTACCAAAATACTTTGTATACAGTTAGAAGCATACCATGACATATTAGTAAATAATATTTGTGTTCAAATATTAATTTATTTGAAATATTTTTTCTTTTAAATTAAACACTTTTTATACAGGTACAAAATGTAGTGAAGGAATATATAATATTTGGAGTGGAGAAAAGAATGAATTAAATGCTTAACATGGAATCATGTAGGCAGTTGCATTTTCCGCGTACCCACAGCCCCGCCAATTGGCGTGAGTCGCAACACCGTGAGGTTTTAGTGGGTATACCGGGAGCTTCACTCGGGGAGTTTCACATAACTGCCATGAATCTCCCTTGGTCGGACGGTATGCGTAACTCATTTCCTCATGTAAAAACAAAAAAAAGGCAGTTGCATCTTACTTCTTTACTGATCGGAGTTTTAAACTTATATTGGAAAATAAAGTTTTCTTCTTTCTTTAGTCGATATTATATTAGAAACGCTCGAACTTGTCTTTTATATTATAAACATAAAACGGTTTCTTTCACTGGCTTCATTCATTCTTCATTCAAGTGTTAGAATGACAGTAAAATACGCAAATATTACACACTCTTTAGTTTTAAAAAACACTTTAAATCATTCCTGTTAGAAAAACAATAATACAATTTCTTGCACTTTGTAGTGGCCGTAATAGTTTCCCATTTTTAATATATAATCTTAATATTATCTTCCGAAATTGACAACTTTCTTTCTGTATTTCTCTATACATAAATGAAAATACTTTTTATTATTAATCATTTACTTAATTCGCGTCTGTACCGCCGGTAGTAGCTGAAAATCGGCGCTTCACCTGCAGCAGGTGGAAAGTGCACCGAGCAACGGCCTTTATACCTTTGCAGCACACACACCGGTGCAATATTTGTGCACCGATTTTTTAGAGCTAAAAACTAATTGCTTGAATTTTTTCTTACTATTTGTGTGTGTTCTTTTTATTGACAATAAACGTTTTATCTATCTAAGTATTATAAAATTATTTTTAATTTGATTTCAAGGGTATACAAAGATTTTACAAACACTTAAATTTTCGTCCAACTTTGAAAAACGATGAAACTTTAGGCACATTGATGTATGAATCTCATTTAAATATTAAATAAAAACATTAAAAATTACAACTTTTTAATTCATTACGGAATGATTGTTTAATTTTGAGAATAAATCTGACAGTGTTGGAGCTAACTTACCGCTAGCACTGATATTTTGACCTAGATCATTATTAAAATAATAGTTTCTTTAAAATAAAATATTAAAAAATATTCCGGTGTATATAAATCTGCAATGTATCGTTATATATGTAACACCCTGCAAACATAAGCAATAGACCTTGGACATGGAACCTGCGTGTCTACTTTATGTATTGACCTCTTTGTTTTATTCTCCCTGCGGAGAAACACTAGCTTGCATTTATTTAAGACCTTTATTCATTCCATCCGAATGGTAAAATACTTGATCGAAACTAAAGTAACCAATTAATTTATAAAAATAAATAAAATTTAATATATACGCCTGATTTTCCTGACTTTCTTATGCTGCGGTGTCCGCTTACCATTATGCATGTAATATAAAGAAATATTTAGATATTTTAACATTTGCACACCCGTTAAAATATATAAAAATTCATATATAATTTTAGATAAGTAATACAGTAGATAATTATGTTACGATTTTATCAAACATTGATCCATAGTTTTTTGGTTTATTAGTATCTAATACATTATGCGTCCGAACCAAAATAAGTTCGTATAATGTGTTGAACACGAGTGTATGAACAATTATTTGCAAACGCAAAAATAAACTACAATGCTAATTGAAGTGGTACCCGTTACGCTCTAATGTTACCTAAGCAAAAAATGTAATACTTAGTCATAATTTCATGGAATTTACGTTAGTAACAATTAATTTATTACTTTTTTACATTTATATTTGCAACAATGAATATAGTAATAGTGTTATTACAAAAGCGTAGAGCATCACTTTATAGAATGTCCGAGTATTGCTTACTACGTATATCTTGCTAGCAAACTTTCCAATACAATTCTTCCATTTACGATAAACAATTGCGTCCCATTTGATTCGTGAAAGCAAACAATACAACATATAAATATGATGTTTCGCTCTGACTCGCGAACTAAAAGACAGTATTATATTGTTGCAGAATTTATAACAGCGTATCAATATGTACATATATTTATTTATTTATATTTATGCTAATCATTATAAAAGTAGCAAATATTTTAAAATAGTAGGGAAACGGGAATGCGTTGTCTTCTAACATCACTTTATAAATATAAGAAAGAAAGAAATTACTTGTTTTAAATAATTTATTCATTAAAACGTCACTTTGCAGAACTCGTAAACAAAAAAAATGTTTTCTTATTTTCACTTTGTTTAATCGAGAATATTATGAAGAAAAGATAATCACAACGCGATTTCCCACTACACGTAGCATCTTCGGGATGTTGCGGATTCGATTTCATGCTAACGAACCCGTAAGCACATAACATTTTTGGTTTATAGAGCAATGGAGTTTCGCAAAGTAACGCTTGAATAAATCAATTATAGTTATTCAGTGTCTAGATTTGCGTGACAGTGCACATTTACGCTGCATATTAATATTTACAAGTTTGTATAATGTATCGGTACTTGTGATTTAAGAGTATTACTTCGCCGCTCAATAAATAGCTGTAGCACATACCAGCGTCGCATATTTTGTAGTTTCTTTTCTTCTCTGCAAGGCTATTGCTGTTCACATTTATTATGGCCTATACAGTATATTTTTTTTTTATTTTATAAGAAAACCTTACTTATATTTGATTGAAAAACAGCAAGCTAGTATGTGATTAGACAGAGTGCCTTAAAAATTCAGCATAACTCAAATAAGTCTTGACAATTACCTGTGGGGCACAAAGTTTGAAAATAACTTCAAATTAAACGCATTTATTTGTTAATTTCTATTTCGCTTCCTTATTAAACTTTATTTTGTTTCACTGTTAATGTTTTTAATAATAATCAAGTCTAAGATCTAGTTTGTTATGTAGGTGTTCTCATTCCGTGAATGGGTTAAATAATATATTTCGCTATCAAAATAAATAGGAGCACGGAGAAATATTATGTGTAGATTTTACTTTAATGTATTCAATTATTTGAGAAGGTTTATTTACCATGTCCAATATGATATCTCTTCGCTCAAGGTTTACTGGCTTAAAGTTACTGCGGCTACTAAAGGGGCATAAAGTTCACTTTTTGTATTTAATTTTTGTAGGTGTGTCCATAAATATTTAAAAAAAAATTTGAAATCAAGTTTTATATTTGGTTAACAGATCTTTAAAATTCTGCAGGAAAGTTTATAGACAGAATTATCATCGAGAAGACTCGTAGGATTGCGATTGATGGAAGTACTGTTGTACATTTCAGCTGCGGAAGCCGGTGTCGACGGTCTCAATCCCCGGCGCCATGAAGTCCTACTCCGGCGGGCGGGACGCGGCGGCTGAGGAGGCAGGTGTGGCGCTGGTCGGCATGCATAGCGAGTACCCGCGCTACGGCGAGGAGCGCGCCCTCGGCGGCGGCACTTATAAGGGCGGGGGAACAGCTAAGCACAAGCCGAACATTGGTTACAGGTCGGGGCATATTTGTTATCGCTCAGTTTTTTTATCGGTTATAGGCTAACAATTGGCCGCCATTTCTGCTGATTTTGAGTGAAATTGAAGCCGTAGAATGTGTAGCGTTTTCGACCAGAATACATCTGGCTCCCAGTTGTATAACCGCAGGAACATAGCAATGCTTTTATGGCGGAACATTGACATTGAAGGTGATTGGTACCTATCCAGATAGATTGGAAAAACTCTACCATCATCCACTACTCATGTGGTCCGAGAATCGACCCTAGATTGCGTTACAAGACAATCGGTAAACCATTGCGTTACGCAGGCAGTTAATACAATTTTTATTTAAAATATCTTTTATCGAGATACTGCAATCCGTCAATTAACCTCGACTAATAATACTTACTTTATTAGAAAATAGAAGTTTGGTAATGCCTTGTTGTATTCGAAATTATCTAATTAATATCAGACTTCCCAATACTATATAATGTTATTACATGCGTTATGATGAGCGATGTAGCTATAGTTTCCACTAACGGAAAGAATATAAGATAAGGATAAATTTATTCATAGTACAAAATTAATAAAATCATTAATATACACAAAATCAATGCAAATTTCTGCGAAATCGTATCTTAAATATAATTTGGGCAATCTAGTGTCCATAATTGTTTATTTTTGAACAAAAGCATTGAAGCTGCAAATGAACAATATCTATTCTAACGTTTTTTTGCTAAGCGTTTTAATGCATTATGTTAAAGAAAAGACAATAAAAAATTATATGAGTATGTGACGACACTGTCAATTATCTGCATTGTGGATCATATATTTTTCAGTATTTTATTTATGAATGTTTATAAGAAGTTACATTGTTAAGTTTCCCTAAATTTTTTGCTTTGGAAGTTATTAATTTTATGATGTATTGATTACAGGAAATTCCATCTTTAGCTTTACAATTTATAGATATGAATTTAAGATTTAAACCGATTCTTTTTAAGCAATATATGTTGTTCTTTCAATTTCCTTCTCTACTATCTACACTAATATGTATGAATTTGTAAACGCTTTGCAGTATGGTAATAGTGCATACCGTTCGTCGATGTTATATGCATATTCACATATGAAGTAAGTTTAATAATACCTCTATTAGCAATCGTCCGTTACTAACCTTGACCAAACGGAAATAACTTTGAACAAACCGCATCGATCTAGAAAGTTAAACTGAATAGCGATTTATTATACTAATCAATAATTCATTTATGAAAATACCATCAGTTTAAATGAATAAAGGAAAAATGAGGTCAATCTAAATATAATCTAAATAGGTCTATCAAAATAAGTTCTGTATGAACAGATATTTCTCTCAATTCAATTCCTTAAAATTTTAAAGAAGATATAATTCTTTTCAAAAGTAATAACTTCGAAATGCTGGAAATAAAGTATTATATATTTAATGACCTTAGTCGTCGCCAGCATTATCTTACTCTCATCTGTTCAGTTCATAATAAGATCACATCAAGTTCAATCATAAGATGTATACATATGTTATTCCCTTCCTAAATATTGTAATTTTTTTTATTGATTTCAGGTTAGGCAGACGGAAGGCATTATTCGAGAAACGAAAACGAATAAGTGACTATGCTTTGGTAATGGGAATGTTTGGTATAATAGTAATGGTTATAGAGAACGAACTTTCTAGTGCCGGTGTTTACACAAAGGTAAACATTTTGTTTTTGAAGTTAATGTGTTTGAAAAATGTTTAATGTGCATTATACGTAACTATATATAAATAAATCTTTATTACAGGCGTCAATCTACTCGCAGGCGCTAAAGACATTAATATCCATGTCGACTGTGATTTTACTTGGCCTAATTGTTGCATATCATGCTTTAGAAGTACAGGTACGTGCTATAAAAATATTATATTATATATGTGTTAATGTGACACGATTGTCTCGGTTCTAGTGGCCTTTTTTGTGTCACGCCACAGTCTTTATTAAAAATATGTTTGACTGACTTATATAAACAGCCTATATTTTTCTAGTTAATTGAATGTACTTTTATCTAAGAACAATGACACCTCTAAACATCTTCATTATCTGCGATACATAGAGTTGAAGCTAAAGACAAAACTGTTTCATGAAACAACTCTCAAAACTAGGTTTTAGGAAAATCAACAGTTTCAAAATATTAAAAATTTAATCCATTTTCTTTTCACAACGTTTGCAGCCATATCGTGATAACGGTTCGCTTAAATTTTTGATAAAGCCAGGCTACTGCGCTGTAGTCTAGTCGTTTATTTCCATCGCTTTCAACATTTAGGTATTTTCACGTACTTGTGCTTGAATTGTAATTAATTATGTGAGATCTGTTTTTCAACATATTAAGACTATATTCTAGTAGCCATCCGCTACCTGAAGAATTTGGAACGTTTTCTAAAGTTTAATTAAAAATAATGCTTAGATCGACTATTAATTAGTTATGGATTGTCATTAATATTTAATAATCAAATAGATTGTGTTTTAACTCTTTTATGATTCAATTTCAATAAATAATTGTTTTTCTTTATAATTTCAGTTATTTATGATTGACAATTGCGCCGATGACTGGCGGATAGCAATGACGTGGCAGCGAATAGCGCAAATAGCTCTGGAGCTCGCGATATGCGCCGTCCATCCGATACCGGGCCAGTACACGTTCACTTGGACCACAAAATTAGCCAACAAGGGCGGCGTCATCGGCGTTGAAGTTGTAAGTTGGGAATATTTTCGTACTTCTTATCTCAAAGTAGTCAGTTGTTGGAACATTATATCTATCGTAAATTTAATAATTCCTAATCTCTTAAAATTCTCTTAAATTATTTAAGATATATCGCCTATAGTAGAAACTGTTTATTATTGACATATTTATTAAATATAGTATTTTTTTCATAGGAAACAATGTATAAGCAAATTCAGGTCGGTATTTAAATAAAATATCGTTAAAACTTGAGTGATGTTATTAAATGTATCACGCATGCATGGTTCTTAAAAAACTATTTGTTTAACTCACAATCCATTTATTTCGAACACGTGTCCTTAATTTCCAATACCTTAAATGATTTTCTTATTGTATGAAATGTATGTGGGAAGATTGTTATATTCCTAAAAAAACACCTTGTTAATTTTTTTTTTATTTTATTTTAAAGATTGGATTTTATACTAAAAGTTTTTAAATTTAGTTTTGAAGCAGAGTGTTTTATTCGATGATGCGAGATTATTTATAACTCTTTTAAATATATTCTCGTACATATTAAGTACTAACGAACTATTTCTTATATACGAACAATCTTCCGATTCCGAATTTATTGGAATAATCAAATACACATATTAATGGAGCTATGAAATACGTTATTTTTCTAAACGATTTCGGCTACGGCGTTGAACCACAAAGCTTCGGTCGTATACTCTGATGACATACGCATCCTATTTTTAAAATAAACATGCGAGTATAAAGCATGAATTACAAGGTATTATTTCCATAATTGGAAAAAATGCCTGCGGGCAGTATACTTTTTAAAAAAAACCTATTTCTGATGTAATACAAATCATTAATAGTTAAATTTAAAAATAAATGACCGCTCTGTGAGCCAATAACATATTATGAAACGGTGATCAAAAAGAAATTCTCTCGTCTTGTGTTTTTCTCGATAAACTCTTTACCGCATAGGTTTTTTTTTTTTCATTTAAAAATGAATGTTTGGAGTTAAAGAACTGAATAATCGTCTAAAAAGTATGTCTTATAATAGGCATCAGCTACAAAAGACATAACAGACTAAATGTGGGCGAGCGGCGACGACGAAAAGCCTAAAAATCGGCTACCGGTCGATAACATGTTAATATGCATTTTGCGAATGATTAGCGATAGCGAAAACCGCACAATAAATACTCTTAAATGACTAATTCGCATAATTTACGAGCAACAATTTTAATCTATCTCATTTAGACTCGGCCATCGTGTGTTTTACGATGTGCCAGCGACTACTGTATGATTGTATTTATAAATACAATTACTTTTACTCAACGCCGCAATAGAATTTATTGTGCGACTATCACTATTGCAAGTAGTTCGCGAGATGCATAATAACCCCGCCGGTCCACGTAACACGGGAAAATCAAGATCACTACAATTATATTAGAATCCTGGAAATCCTACTTTACACTTAATCGTAATTACATTGCAGTACCGCGCTGCACTCAGCACGTTGCGCTAGCAACGCAACTAGTTGCGAAAATTACGGGAGTAAAACAAATATCTGCATTTGGATATATTTTTATATACTAACAAATATTATCTTTGCCACAGAAAAGGGAAAATATTCTTGGAAAGATACTCCTTTGATACAAAAGTCAAAGTTCTATGTATAAAATCTTTTCATCTTCATATCCAGCTTTTTTTTCTGAAATGCCATCACTCTCGTATTTGATTTTTTCAACAAATTTGCAATCGTTGCCGTGTGCTGGTATGGTCTGTGTACTTACTATAACATTTAACCTAGTATTACTACTAATAATTGTAAATCCTTTGGCGATATTTGAAAACTATTATCACATTTCATTATGAAGTTAGAATTATCCGCGTTGCCGTTTTTTTATTATTTCTCTGTAATTACATGTATAAATATAATTTTTACATTTATTTATTTTGTAGTTTATTTGTAATTAGCTTGTGTTCTACACATAACCATCAAAGTAATATCGTCATTTTAAGCACCTGAGATCAAAAGAGGTCAAAATGCTATTGAGATTAGCCCTACGGTATTTCAAATAACATTAAATTAAATTATTTATGACGTTCACATAAAGGAGATATTTCATTTTCGGCTGAGTCAATGATGAACGCGCTCTTAAAAAATTATTTTTTTTTTCTTGTACTCTATTAGTTCATTGATGTCATGTTTTCATTTTGTATGTAATGTATAATTTCGTTTTTGTACAATTAACGTCACTCGGCTATATTACTTAGCCATGCCGGTGTTAATGAATTTCTGAACGACACGGAATAATACTTGACAGTGACATCATCCTCCTTAATTACTTAAATATGCCTAAGTTTTTCACTACGATGCATGTTTCGATCTTATTATTAATGTAAAAAAACATTGGCAGTTTGCCGATGCAGACTTTACTGTCATAATAAAATTTAATAAATGGAGTTGACTATGCTATTTATTTCCTTAATTTTATAAGGTGTACAAGACATAGCCCATGCCCTATACTAACACGAAACGTCTCTTTTAATAAAACACTTTTGTAGTTTACATGATCTGCAATTTAGTTTAAAAACACTATTCCATAGATTTCGTTGTGATAAAATTACGTAAGGATATAATTTATATTCTACACGATTAATATTTAACTTTTTGAAATTTTCAGGTTCCTTATGATGTTACCCTATCCTTGCCGATGTTCTTTCGACTTTACTTAATATGCAGGGTTATGCTTCTTCATAGTAAATTGTTTACCGATGCATCTTCTCGAAGTATAGGAGCCTTAAATAGAATTAATTTTAATACTAGGTAAGTTATACAAGATAACAGTGATTATTTCAAAGCTGGGTATACTTCTATATGATATTATAGGCCTCTACTACGAGCTTATGTAGAAAGTTTATAATGGTTTACAGATTTGTGTTAAAAACACTCATGACAATTTGTCCCGGTACCGTTTTGTTAGTATTTATGGTGTCTTTATGGATAATAGCAAGCTGGACGCTGCGGCAATGTGAAAGGTTTGTATTGTGTTATTTAAAATATTTTTAACGACATGTGTTTTAATGAGATGCAACAATGCGATGCTATCAAGTGATATGAGTACTAATATGACACCGAGTGCCTACTCGATGAATGAAATCTGAAGAACAGCTACCAGTATTAGATATACATTTATTGTAAGTTGGCTATTTTGTTAATTTGCATATTTATTTTCAAAGCTTTTTATTACTATTAATAGTAAAATTTATTAGTAAAGCTTTTCCATTTGTTATTTTAAAACAACAGATGTATCATTATTATCAAATAAATAACATGTATTTCAAGTTTTCTCGTTTTGCCTATACAGACATGCAACCGCTTCAGTATCTACTATCTTTTTATTTTTTTATCCTTTGTGTAGTTGACATTATTTAAACTAAAGAAAAAAATGTTCGCCCACTCCCATCATTTCTTTGAACTTAAGAGTTTGACTTTGATTTTTACCAACTCACTTGTAGTGTGCTACATTTTTAAAAACATTTGAATATAATGAAATATTAAATATATATATAAACCAATTTGAAACTATCTTCAAACACTAAGTATATTAAATATTATAAAAATATTATAATGAAAACGTATTAAAGATGCCATAAGCAGCTGTTTGTTTAGTATAAAAAATAACGTCTTCAAGAATGCTACTTTGAATTTCAACAATAGTATATATGCACAAAATGGCTCAAGATTGTAAAACGGCTATGGTTTTAAACAATTAAGTCGTTTATTACAACATCACCTTCGCACTTCCGACACTGTCATCCATTTTCATACATAGTTGTAATTCTGTTGTTCAGTATACCGGGCTTTCTGATAATTGTCTTCTGTATTCGTATTCCTTCTTATTGCGTGTCTATCACTTTGTTGTTGATTCTCTGTGTTATTAGCCTGTGTTTATCCAGTAAGAAAGTTCGCGCATGGCCAAAGTATATTTGATTATATTCAGTGTTTAGATTGCACGTTGTTTAAATTTTTTTCAAATTCTTGCGTATACTTGTATGTGTTGTAAGAATATAAAATTCATTCGTTACTTATATACGCTAATTTGTGTATAAACCAGAGGTTGCTTAATCAGTAACGGTTTCAATGTAATATACTCTAAAGAACATTAAATTCAAATTTAATATGTCTTCTAAAAACAATATTTGATTTATGTTATTGACATAAATATAAATTTATTTCGTTATAACTTTGTCGGTTATTTTGCGGTTCTTGTCGGGCATTTTGGCTCTCAGGTTCCACGATGAAGATCATGCAAATTTGCTAAATTCAATGTGGCTGACTGCTATTACCTTCCTCTGTGTTGGCTACGGTGATATTGTGCCCAACACTTACTGCGGCCGTGGCATTACTCTCACCTGCGGCATGGTGGTACGTATAAATACAGTAGGCAATTGTGGACATTCATTTTCTTGGAATCATTCATAAATACGTTGATCGATGTTCATTAAGACCACGTAGGATATATTTTAAAAATAAACAATGTTAGTCTATGACTCTTTCATCTTCTTAAAATGCGATTTAGGTTGGTAAAGGTGAGCCATTTTATGCATTACATAAATACACTTAATCCATTAAACGAACTATTACGATTACGATCAAAGTCAAACTCTTTTAAAAATTACTAATAACGTTACGTATTTTTATTTACTTTTTATATAAGAAATGAGCAAGCGAGTAAGATTCTGCTGTGGAGTAGGTGGAACAAACAATAAATTCTTGTTCGATATCTAAGCATATTTACGGTTTTAAAGAGCCAAGCGATACTATTTATTGACGATTCAGGTTTCACGATGAAGAACACGCTAACCTACTCAATGCAATGTGGCTTATTGCGATAACATTTCTCTCGGTTGGTTTTGGAGACATTGTGCCAAACACATATTGCGGCAGAGGTATCGCCGTAAGCACCGGTATAATGGTAAGTCTGCCTGAAGTAACGTTACATGTGTGGACTGACAGGTGTTTTTTACATATAAAACGATTAAGCTGTATCAAAAATTGAGGTTCACTTTATAAGCATTTTTTGTTAAAAACAAATACCATTTATTTGTCAGTCGACACATAGAACGCAAACTACCATATTCATATTTCACAAAATGATTAAGTAAACAAAATACTGTCACATAAATGTATCAAAATATTGAACTGTTTAAAATGAAATGAATGTTTATTCACATATATAGGTGTATTCGCGAATACATTTACATCACGATCACATATATGTTACAATCATATGCATTTATTTATGTCAATATACTAAGCATACGCTTTTAAGTAATTATTGAAATAGCATTTCATAGAAAGGGTCCAAAAATTATTTTAGAATACAAAAAATTATCACGAGGAGTATTATTACACCGAAAAATAAATTACGTCCATTTCCCTGTTAAAACCAGCTATTAGATTAACTGTAACATTTTGTAGTATGGAATGCTTAAAATCTTTCTATTTGTAGATCTATCCACTTCTTAATTCACTGACTGCACTATACATTGATTTCTAAAATGGCTCACTTTTCCTCCAACTTCTTTTTTTTTTAAAAATAATATCTGCACCTTAATTAGAATTTATATAAAATTAAATTAATTTCAAAACTTAAAATTGAAAAATATAAGTATTATAAAATAAAGCACACATTAGACTAATATAGCACTTAATTATTTGCTACATTAACTAGAAAATTTCTAAATAAATTTTAATGTTTAAACTGTTTATGCGTGTACCATTTTATCCTACTTTGTTAATATAAATACATAAAATAATATTTTTGGTATAAATTATGAAACATGTAATAGTAAAAATTGGCAACGAAATTTTATAAATATTCGCATCATGATTTTGTTTGAATAATTAAACTATATAATAAAACTATATAAATAATTAAACTATTTAGTTAGTCATGGAAACTTTAGTAGTTGTTTTTAAATGCTATTAAATAAAATAGGTAATTGATACAAAAAATCGAAATTGTGCAGAGATAATTTGTCGTAATGTTCTGTAATTAAGTTTTATTTGATTTTTTGTATGAATAAAAATCAGTAGCCATCGAAATATTATAATCGGCTAATATGTAGTACATAGTTCAAAACATGTTTCATTTTTAATTTATAGCCATGAACGCATTAAGTAATTCAGGAATGAATAAATTGGAATGCTTCACACGATCGCTTTCATTTTACATTAAGATATTCACTTAACAGGGAGCTGGATGCACAGCGTTATTAGTCGCGGTTGTTTCAAGAAAGTTAGAATTAACTAGAGCTGAGAAGCACGTTCATAACTTCATGATGGATACACAACTTACTAAAAGAGTAAGTATTCCATCAAGCTCAGTTCATCACAATTATTATTAATCTAATTAACAGGGGGCGGGATGTACAGCATTGTTAGTGACCGTTGCTTCAAGAAAATTAGAATTAACTAGAGCGGAGAAACACGTTCATAACTTCATGATGGAAACTCAGCTCACCAAGAAGGTAAGGTTTTTTATTAAAGTAGCAGAACGAGCAAAGGTAAGCAAGTCTGCAATAGAAAAATTCGAAAGCGTCAGAATCCATATCAAAATTATATTTCTTTAGGCGCTTTAGGATAAACAAAAAAAGTATAATAAGATTTTTGAATATAACAGACTTATGATACATAATTTGTGATGATACATTCAACTAGCAACGTCATTATAATTGTGAAACTATGCATGAGGGCGCAACCTATTAACAAAACGCACAGTGAAATATAAATTATAATAAATTATATGAACACTGCATAAATTATTAGTGACTGTTCCATATTAATATAAACGAAATAAAACAGGTACGTATTCATTATAGTTAGTTCCACATTGTTTTTTAAATACGATTTAAACTTTTGCCACCGCAGCTAGTTCGCACCACAGAAAGTTGCGCTGTAAAATAAATGTATAACTTCTCAATTCTAATTGCTTAAAAACATTTCCTTCTTAATTTTATATCCATAAAGAGACGACAATAATAAACTTTAAGTTTTAGAAACTTCATTTACAACGATACGAAATTAACATCAAATTTAAGCGGATGTTATTCTGATAATAAGTCAGAAGTATAATCGTTTATAATTTTCGATAATAAAAATTGCTTTCAAATAATTGACAACCCATAATATTTCTGGTAAAACGACACATTTAGTAGAAAAAGTTGTATGTAAAAAGTCAATTTACTCGTAATATTCGGTAGTTTTAACATTTTGTGTTACATTTAATGTCTATCAATATTTTCGTAATATTTCAGTTAAAAAACGCTGCTGCCAACGTATTGAGGGAGACTTGGCTAATTTACAAGCACACGCGACTCGTGAAGAGAGTACACCCGGGACGCGTGCGCACTCATCAAAGAAAATTTTTGTTAGCTATTTACGCGTAAGTTTTTTTGTGACGCTCACTATTATGATGTAAACAAAAATTGTTCTCCTTTAATGGTCATTATTTCTTATATAATTGTACAACACAATACAACAAAACACGTGTTTATGCCACCAAAACGACTGATTTTTTTTATTATCAGTCATAACCATTAAAAACCAAAAACTTACCTTCCCATTCCTGTCTACAGGATCAAAAAGATAAGAGTCAAATAATATTTTTAAATAAATCAGCGAATATACAATATAATTTGAATTAAAATCAAATCAAATGCACCAAATATGTTTTCGTTTTATTTGGTAGTTATTATATTTCAATACAATAATTATGAACAAAAAATATTTTATGTATTCGAAAATGTATATAATTTGTTGTTTTCTCATTCAAAATTATTAAAACAGGCTACGTAAAGTGAAAATGGATCAGAGGAAGCTAATGGACAATGCGAACACAATAACAGACATGGCAAAGGTAAATCGATATATTATACTTAGTAATGAAAATGGGCCAATGCCGCCTTTATTAATACTTATTTCATTTGTAGATGGCACTATAGTATTTTATCATAAAAAATTGAATAATAACTGTAGTTATGACTGTCTTGGGATCGTTATCTAGGAAAGCATGATAATAAATGCAGCAATTAAGAAAACTATTAGGTCTATGCATAGTCGAGTTTTTAATATCATGTTTTATAATTACTTTATTACAATTTTAAAAAGGCATGTAATTTTGAAACCTTGGTTTATTGTTAACATATTGTTAACGATTTGTTTAGCAACTGCTTATAATAGTTATTAATGGTCTTTGGTTGAGTTTCCATATCGAGGATTTCTGCAACAATAATTAACGACACATTTGGCCACGATTAGAACCAACAGTGAGTAATGAGCTGCAAAACGATTGATTGTAGGACCCGTTTCTTTTGCAGACCCAGAATACAGTTTATGAAATAGTGTCGGATATGAGCACGAGACAAGATAGCATAGAGGAAAGATTGACTAGTTTAGAAGAAAAACTTACGTCATTACAGGTAAAACTAACATACATAAATATTTAAGTAGATTAGAAAGAAACGGTGACAGCTCTGTTATTAGTACTGTTTTGATTTCGTGTTATAAAATTCGAAAATGAGACGGTGCGATACACTATTAACTTGAAATTTCAAATGATTCCAAGGACAAGCATAAAAAGCAACTCTCCTTTGAATAATTTAAAGTATATACAATGATCTAAAAAAAGTTAATAACAAATCGAATTAACTCATAAAGATGAATTTACACCATAACGCAAATGTTATTTAGGAACAAATGAATAGTATACCAGATATCATGGCCCGCTGCTTACAACAATATTGGGAGAGGGCTGAGCAACGCAAAAATTATCTTCATCCAGATACCGCAGCAGTGCCAACACCTCCACCATCAACATTGACACCGTATGCCAGGTCTGATATTGATCAGTATGTTAAACTTGTAATACAGAGGTTAAAAAATACCCACGTAAATTTAAACATTATACAAACAAATATTTCATAAAAACTATTAAAGTTACATATTTCTTGTCCTTCGCCTAAACCCCCACCGTGTTCCTTTGGTCTGAACTACGGGGACATTTGTATACTACCGCAGTTGTGACGACTTTGGGCCTTAATAGCGCGTCGTTTTGAAGTAGGGATGGAGTACCTTAACCTTTATTATTCACTGATTATTAATTCTCGACCTATTTGAGCATTTAAACATTAACCCGCTATTAATTATAACCGAATCTGACGCCATGGGATTTTTAAGGATATTGAACACCTACCAAAAGTGCTGCAGCTAAACCTGGAATGGACCAGTGCTTTTCACCAGTAAAGCCAAAAAACTAACTTTTATTAAGGACTTTTTGTAGAAGAACTCTTAAATGTAAATTTTACGTTATAAACTTACGGATTTTTATTCTTGTTATTAGTTATTTGTAACAAGTGAAAATGTCCTCTTTAACCAGGCCACTAGCTTCAGCTGCTCATCCGTGGCCACCCAGTCCCATCATTCAACAAACCGCACGAGCCCACTCGGCGCCGGAGTCGTCTAATGCTCATTCTCCATCATTTACTCAAGCTACACCGTTGAGCCCCGCCCCGCCTTTAGGACGAACTCAGTTACCCAGCTGAGTACCGCTTTCCAATTCCGAACTTCTTTGCTGAACTCGACGAAACTCGGCTCCTATTCCGTGACCGCCTCTTGAAGAGTCATGTTATTTAGCAAGTTTATCGGGAAAATTGTTTCACAATTAAACATTTAAAGTTGATATAGTTCGTTACAAAGTTAGTGTTATATAGTTAGTAAGCTTAATTATATTTATGTATGTTAAAGTTCTTTTAGTTCAAACTCCGTATGTATGTCTAATTAAAACTTATAGATGTTTATATTTTATTGAACGACAACGAGTGTTATTAGGAAGCTGTTGGTCCCCGATGTTGTATGTGAAATGAGTTTCCCGGTTCACCGATGGATGAAGCCACAGTGCGAGACAAGGTCAGCCGTAGTTTCCTCCGCTGTTCCTCAAAGTTTCGGAAGTGATAAACTGTTTTCTAGTGTTATAATTTAGATAATTATTAAAAATTGGGGAAAATATCTACAATTGCAAGTTAAAGAAATGCTTTATCAATACAGGAAGACTGTCAAAAATTATGTTATTCTTTTTTTATATTGGAGTAATGCGAGTATAAGTGTTATTCACATTTTACGTCATATTAACGACTAAACGTATGAAATTAAATTGCTGCTGCTATAACTGTGTTTTATAATTTGTCTGGATTGTGCATAATATTTGGGTCGCTGCATGGAGATCTAAAAACGGAAGTGTCACAATTATTTATAGAAACGAAGTAGATTAATTAAAGATAATGTTTCATAACGATATAATTAAAGTTATTTATTAAGCAATTAAAAAAATAACTTTAAACCAAGATTGATTTTTGAAGTCTATAATAATTTAAAATTATTATCAGAATATATTGAAAATTAACACACACGTTTTGTACGAAAAACACAAATTTATGAAAAAGACATTCAGTAAAAATCTTTTAGTGTCATAATCATAACACATAGAAATTTTAAAGGTCTATGAGTGTATACAACATATATATATA